>JARGXX010000092.1:1800000-2015000 GCA_030374765.1 Agarophyton chilense | reverse complement strand
CCGCGCCCACGCGCGCGTTTAGCTTTTTGATACAGTAACATTTTTCTCTGCGCGTTTTTTGCACGTCTTATTTTTGTGTTGTTTTCGTTTTCATGTGTCCACCACGTCTGTCGCTGTCTCTCTCTCTCTCTCTCTTCCACCGGCGCGTGTGGCGCCGTCATGACGTCAGATTGGGTGTATTGCACACACACACACACACACACACACATGCGTGCGCGCCTGTCGCCGCGTCTCGCGTCTGTTGTTGTGTTTGTTTGTGTGCGTCGTCGTCGTCGTCGTCGCGTACAAAAAACGTTTTTCTTCAGTGGCGGGCGGCGTGCTACGTTGCGTTGAGATTGCGCAATTCACGCGCGCGCCGCACCTCCCAGTCTCGGTCGCGAGACGGTTTGCTGCTGAGTTACGTCATTGCGCCGCTCGTGTCTGTTCTTCTTCTTCGACTCTTACACTACCCGACGCCATCACCGCAATCCACCCCGCTGCTACCACCGCCACCGCCGCCACACTACTGTGTGCCGATACGCGGCTTATCATATCGTCGTCTGTACACATCGCACGCACCCGACGTGCCGCCACCCCCCGTGTGTATCGAACGTCCGCTTGCAAGTGCGCTCCCGTCACACTCATCGGCCCCCCCCCCCTTCCACCCACCCCCGCGTTGGCCACTGTTTTCCATCACCACACAAAAAAAAAAAAAAGAAAAACTCTCTTAGTCGTCGCGTCGCATGTTGTTGCCCCGAGTTTTGCCCCAAATTTTCGCCGCCGCCGCTCTCAAATCAATCACACGCACGCGTCGTCGTCACCCATTCCACGCGCGCGCACTCACGCCGCCGCCCTGCTTCACGTTGCTTTTCCACGTCCCCCCGTGTTCCATGCGCTTACTTCATACGTCCACCGTTTTTGCATACACCCTCTCAACATGCAACTCATCGCAACCTCCCAGCCGCATCCCTTCTCCTCCACGCTACAGTCACTTTGGCACACAAAACACATTTCCAAAATCCATCACCCTTGTCAATCGTTCACACCCAAACCTAAACCAAAACAATAACGCCAAAACACACCCCTTGCCAACCTCTGCTTTACCAGCAACCCTTTTTTCTCAACCATAATTCGCCTCATATGACAACAACAACAACAACAACAACTTGCCAAACCGCCTGTCTCCCACTTTTCGTTCATCACAACCACAAGCACAAAATCGTTTCTCTTCCCATTACACGTACACACGTGCAACGTTCTTGTTTTCAAAACACTTTGTGCTTTCAAACCTCACGGTTACCCCTCCTCAATACATCAAACACGTTGCCCACGTGCACGAAAAACGTCCCAAACTCACTCACCAATTTTGCATGCTAAAAATACACCACAACGAAAAACCCAAAACACAACTAACTTAACAGATACCCCTACTGTAAACGGCGTCCAACCTACAAATCCTACACTTTCCCCAACATGAGCTCATTTACAGTTGCATTTTTAAGCCACTCGCAGTACTTGGCGCACGCCAACTCCATTGCTTGCTTTACTTACCAACCTATTGAGAGTAGTCTTGGCAAGTGCAGGCGCCATCTATATAATGTGATGTAAAGTGTGTGAAAAAAATCTTACCAACACACGCCCACCGTCGTCAGACACCATCATTTCATTTCAAAGCATCGGCAATATTGTGCGCGCCATCTTTGCGTGTGACGCTGTGGGCCACACTTTACAGTAAACTTCGGCTATAATAAGCCTGTCGCCTTCTTCAATAGCCCAAATACATAGAATGAGATATAAATATACCGATATAAACTTTTCTTTTTGATCTTTTCAAACAAACCAAACCAAACATTTATGTCAACAGTCACTAAGAATCAAAGGAATCAAACTTTCTGGTTTTTATACAGACACTTTGCATGCGTAACCCTTTTCCCAGCATTTCTACTTCTGCGTTAACCGAAAACAGACATTTAAAATCTCTAAAAAGCTTTTCAAGGAGAATAAAAAAAAGAAATGTTTTCAGTCTATAACCGAAGCTGGTGTTTTTCGTGAAAAATACTGGAGCAAAACTTGCAGCACCTGTTCTTTCAGAACTAGATTTCAAATTTTCATCACATTGTTACGACTGTAACAGACTTTTGACTCCTTAAAATCTTTCTAGAGAGACAAAAAAACGTTAGTACACACAGATCGTCTTTTTTCAACTCCAAAGACACTGTAACTGTGTATTATCCGCTCTGTGGAGAGAAAATACACCTGCAACAGTGTTCGAGACTGCCGAATGGGTGAGTACGGCTAACGAAAATTGTAAGGCCCAACCCCTCAATGAGGGTGGTTGAAACTATAGAACGGACCACTACTTGTTGTAGCTTGTCCGGATTTCTGGTTAAAGAATCCTGAACAAGTACCAAGTGAGTTTTGAACCTGTTTTTTGTCTCTTGTACTTTTGAGTCGGTGCTTTCCCTGTGTCTTAAGTACTGCGCCCAGGTTTGAGCGCTGCACATAATAATATCTAGATATAAACTTGGTTAGCCACTTAATTCCTCTACAGTACGGGATTACTAGCTATAAATGGTCGTCCGCCTACGAAGGGTATCCTTGAATGCCCGGTGGCTACCCTTCTATAGGCGCCGTTGCCAATCCGGTATTTCCCTGCAAATGGTCGAGTCGGATGCGGCGTGGCAGACCGAGATCCCACTTGTAATATACCGTTTCATGGACCATCTGCGGGGTGCCGCTTCATAGCTCCATCCTAGCCGTTGCACCGACTTATGAGTATCATTATACTTAGCCAAAAAATCTCCCATCGGAATTCCGACAGTGCATAATACTACACATTCCTCCCATTAAGCGCGAAGCACTGGCGACGCAAGACATCTTTATATACCGTAGCATGCATCGGCATTCCGAAATTTCCTCATCTCCACGAAAGTACCATCTGTTTCGACTTGATCAGCGATGAATCCATACGCGCCGCACAACTCCAACAATGGAGACGTACCGTCGGAGGGTCCTTCCGCCAGCAGTGGCTTCGATTCGCAATCTGCGGCGCCTTCAGCCTTCCGATCAATGCGGTCTTCTTGCGTGGGTTTCCACTCCTTGTCCTTACAGCCTTCGGCTTCAGGTGTGATGTCAAATGCGGCTTATGTATCCTCCGCTAGGATCATTCGAGCGCCGTCTCGTCGGGCTCAACGCAGCTATCCACATCCCGCGGACTTAGTGGGACGGGACCCTCTCGACGATGCTGACCTCTTCGCGTAGGCTCCTTGGTTTGACCCAGTCGCTCTTCGCGATGACGCGTTTATCAACCGATACGTCTTCAGCAGTTACCTCCCCGATGGCCTTCCGTATGCGACTATTCGCAGCCACGATTGGCTTACTCACTGTGCTTTGCCAGATTACGCGATTCCCCGGTATACCAATGAAAGTATGTACGAAGCCCGAACTCGGTTCACCAAGCTGATATACCAGCGTCTGCACCGGTTTATTAGCATGGTCGTTCTCACTGGAGATTGGAATCTGGATCCCTGGATGGCTCGCACGAATGGCGAAGGATACTCGTACATTGAAACCTTATACGAAGTCGACGTCGACGAATGGCGCGGCTTACGCGATGTACGCAACGCGGCACTCCGCTTTGGCCGGCCCTTGCTCCGTGCGGACTTCCGCTTCCTCCATAAGAGAGACATCCCATACTGGGATTATCCTCGTTGGGAACGACGTACGAGATCCCGCTTGGGATACCTGGACCCAAACGAAATGATCGAGATTGATCGAATTAGGCGGAATGCTCGCGTGGGACGGTATGTCGCAATTCCAGAACACTGGGCGGAGATCGAGAGCCCTCGTGGATGTCCGGTGGAGCTTTCGTCAGCCATAACCTATATCGGTTCCGCGTTGATCAACGACCCGTTCTCGGAATACTGGACGGTCGTGTTCTCCGAGTTCATTTCCATGACGGCAGCGTATATCCTCAGGGATGCATACGATAACTATCGGGCTTGTTACATGTCGCCAACAGCGCGGAAATATGCGAGACAACTCGATCTTTCCCTTGTGTTGTGTCCCGTGCCAATTATGAAGAATTCCTACTCTTGGTAGACTTAATCGACAGTATCGACTGGCACGGGGTTCCATGGGAGCAATCAGCTAGAGGCACAAGGTTGTTTCATCGAGATCATTCGCCGGGACGCACAGCTAATGCTGGAGATTTTGTATGGTACAATCCCTGGACCAGCCATGTAATCACGTTTGATCAGGCTCGTGGCCTTCGTGCGAATCCTAGGGAGTGCCCTTCAAATCAGCGTACTGGATATGTGTACGAGTCCACACCTTCTGAGTTTGCAGATCAGGAGTATGAAGAAGCTTCAGGTGCTGATGCAGAACTCGATTTCGAGGATGAACCCGAACTATCCGGTACTGCTCCTGTGACTGCTGCTTCGCCACCAACGGCCACTACATCGGACGTCAACCCGTCAATGGGATACCATCATATGTTCGCCCAACAACTGAGCGATACGGAGGATCCCTTTTTGGCACCGTTGAGACAACTCCTCCTAGACGCGGGTTTCCCCGAAACAAAGCTGCAAGGCGATCGTGCTGATCTTACCGCCATGCTGAATAATCATACCCGCGGGTAAGTACGTTGACCGTTAGATGTCGTCAACCTTGAGGCGATTACATAAACCAAATTCTTCTGTCTCCGTAAATTCACGTTTCTCTAATTACTTTTTCTTCTTCTCGAGTCTTCTGGTCTTCTTCTCTCATATCCTTCCTCGGAAGGGAAATGGGATTATCAGTCGTTCCGCGAAATCGCGTCTAAAAAGCCCATCATCGCGGTGTCGATCTCTGCAGGAAGTGGTAGTCGAATAAGACGATGATAACTCACAACCTGCGAGCGCGGGATATGAGTTATAGGATCCCACGTATCCGCTTCCGGAGGAAAACCGTACCAACGGATACAATAAATCTGTGAGTTGCCAATTGCAGAGCTCAGTGATCGAGATACGCTCGAGTTGATCAGGAGGTTCAGTTCCATGGGTTGCCATAAGAGGGTCCATTTGGGAGTAATCCCCTTCGTCTTCTTGATCTTCAATTTTCGTTTCATCTTTGTTCATCTCCATTTAGAAACACGGTAAATCGTCATCGATTTCTACTTGGGTTTCCCCTCAAGTTTCCAATCGCGATAAAGCGTCGGCTTGTATGTTAGCCAGTCCCTTTTTATATTTTACTTCGAAATCGAATTCAGATAGTCGTAAGCGCCAACGTGTTACTCTCCCGGAGGGGTCTGTTATTGATAACAACCATCGTAGGGACAAATGATCCGTATGGATGATAAAAGTTTCTCCCTGGAGATAGGGTCGTAAAGTAGTCAGCGCCCACACTACCGCAAGGCATTCCTTTTCTGATACGGATTAATTCTTCTCTGCAGCGTTTAGCGTTCGTGACGAGTAGCTGATTGGTTTCCTCTGACCGTCCGGATGGGTCTGAAAAGCGGCGCACCCTACCTGATACTCACTGGAGTCGGTATCCAAATAATACGGTAGGTTGGGTTTGGGCAAGGCCAAGATTGGTGCTGTGACGAGTTTTGTCTTTAAAGTTTTGAAAGCTTCGTGTTCGGCGGGTTCGAATTCCTCGAGCTTAACAGGCTGTCCTTTGCGCAACAATGCGTTCAATGGAGCTGCAATATGCGAGTAGCACGGTATGAATCGTCTTTAGACGTTACATAATCCAAGGAAGGATTGTAATTGGGTATATGTGGACGGTGGTTGCGATTCGCGGACTGCCGCTGTCTGCGCTTCATGAATTGCAAGCTGACCAGGCCTAATTATGTGGCCCAAATACTTCACAGTTTTTGCGAACCATTCGCATTTCTTGAACTTCAAGGTTATACCTGCTGTCTGCAACGCTTTGAGGATCTCCTCTACATGTCGCATATGACTTTCCATATCTTGAGAGAAGATAATGACATCGTCCGAATAGACTAGACATGTTTTCCATTTATACTTCGAAATTAATATGTCCAGGGTGCGCTGGAAAGTTGCTGAAGCATTGGTAAGTCCAAAGGGCTTCCGCTTGAAACGGTATAGTCCAGCGTGTGAAACAAATGCAGTCGTATCCTGATCTTTTTCGGCTACAGGAACCTGCCAATAGCCAGTGTTGGCTTCAAGCGTAGTGAACACGTTCGCAATGCCTAAGCTGTCTATAACTCCTCCATGCGAGGCAGTGGATATGTATCTCGTATCGTAACTGCGTTGAGTTTCCGGTAGTCGACACAGAATCGTAAAGAACCATCAGGTTTTGGGTCTAACACCATAGAAAAAGCCCAAGCAGATTGTGCTGCTTCTATAGCTCCCGCTCCGAGCATCTTGGCAACATTGTCCTCCTCGATCTGACGAGTTCGCGGTCCTGCTCTGTAAGGGGGCTGAGAAATGGGACGAGATCCCGGAATAACATCAATATGATGTTCTGTGGCGGAGATCTCTCCTAGTCTTCCACTCCACATAGAGGCATACTTTTCCACCATTTATTTGATTCTTTCCTTATATCCTTCAGGAACATTCTCGAGAGCTTGTTCTTCGACCAGCTTGTCTGGGTCCTTCTTTTCTTCTGTCGTTTGCGACTGCTGTCTGTGACCTTCATGTGCACCGGTTGATTCGTCTGACATATCAGCAATCCCTAGCACTTATGCGGTAGAGACATGAGTCCGAACCACTGCTATTGGGTGCGGCAGAGCAGCTGCAACGATCTGATTCTTTGGTAAACGATAATCGTTATCGGTAACGTTTCTGATGAGTATTCGGAAGGGTTTGTCCGCTTCAACTTGGACAATTCCATTCGCTGCGAGAAGTCCTGGATGCTCTTACATAGCTGCATTAGGCTGGATTACCACGAGACCGTGTCGTTGTGTTATCACTTGTACCCAGGTTTGGGATGGAGCCTTTAACACTCTAGGTTTCGACACAGGAACCTTTGGTGATGTACGACCACGAGCCCACTCGTATTACATTGAGGGTGGAAGTGAAGCAGCTTTAGGGACTCTTCGTAGTGGTCTTTTCACTATAGGTACTGTCGAGCCATTGTCTAACGTGACTAGTCGACTCCCGAGGGCGGATTGCTTCGACAAATCTGTCACAATAATCACACCCCAGAACAACTGGTGCGGCCAGTAACTTGCAGACAATAAACGTCGCCTTTACTAAAAAGTGTCCGAGTTGAATAAGCAACTTCACTATTTCAAGGGTTGTCACTGCATTCCTATTAGCATCTCGGATATCCGGCAACGGACCGCAACGAATTCGTTCCTGATCCGTGGATCCCAGTTCGGATATCCGAATAAAGTTCGGTCCGGTACCTGTATCAAGAACTGTCAGGCGGCGGGTCAATACATCCTTGTCCGAGCCGATGTTGGCATAAACTTTATAGTTCCTCTTCTTCATTATCATTATAAAGATTCTTTGTTTCGAAGGACAAGTAAAATGTCTCCAAAGACGTTTGAGTTCAGAGTCAAACTGTACTCGCTTTCCAACGGACGGATGCAATCCGCTTGACGGAAGATGATGAGTTTTCATCAAGACCTTGGGTCTTTAAGCGCGGGAACAAGGAGGCAAGTACTTCCTGGTCGGCTCTACGCGATGGAATAGGGCCGACATCCTTGGGGTTCCCTCACTTAGTTTCCCGACTGAGGCGGGTCGTTCGCCCTTGAGGCGTTGCTTCCAACTTGCGAATTAGCTTGTGGTGCTTCAATGTTCTGAATTACCGGAGCTCCAGATTGACGTCCAGGATGGTAGCTAAGCCATGCTTTCACCTTCTAGTAGGTACCAGCCGTCACTCGATGTAACGCTATGACGGTTGGGTCAGCGTACGGGTCTCGACCGGTGGTAGCCTGGTAGAGCGGGTCCTAAGGTTCGAATCCTTGATGGCGGCACTCCCAGAGTACTTGGTGCAATGTGCTGGCGTTTACTGCGTAGTTCTACAGGTTGGAGCTACGGAAACGATGGCTTGAAGACCAATTGGTCGAACTAATATACCAAAGAGGGTTATTTAGTGTCCTAACGGTGCTTACATTACTCTAAGGGAGAAGCGTCACTCGAGCCAAGTAAATAGTACTGGAGAGGCGCTGGGATCTCCCTGGCACTTTAATGCTAGTTTTTTACACTAACTAAAATAAGTGAATGATCTAAATCAGTCCAGCTGAGGTCGGCCAGTCCACGCGGCATCTGTCAGTTCCCTCGCGTCCCGGCGGCTTACAAGGCTCAACCGTTATCGTTGCTCCTTCACATATCTCCCTCCTTAGGATTCGGCCGTCATGGCGAAGTCCAGATGGCCTCACGATTAACCCAGGGGACGCTGGCACTTCGTTGCTCCCAGTACCATTGGGCGCGACGGGACGTTGCGTCGTCATCGCCTGCGGAGATGCGGGGAATCGTGAGCTGACCATTGGCGCTGAAGAGCAATTAATTTGCCTAAGGACTGAAACTCCCACGCGCCATAAGCGCTGGCCATAGGTGCATCGCCGGCGTAATCCTCGCGTCGCGTCGCCGAGATGGTCTATTGGCTTCTTCTCTTGTGACGGTAATTGGGGCCTTCCTTAGTCTCCGTTCTTCCTTTGGCGACACTCCGCGCTTCGTCCACCGTGGTTCACTCCTGTCAGTCCGTTCGGGTTAATTCCATCACCTCGTCTTCCCATCGTGGTACTTTTCCATTGGTCGCGCGCGATGCCGAACTCGCCTTATAAGCCCGTCGGAAATACCGTTCTCCCTCCGTAATTTGTCGCTTCTGTCGGTCGTCCTATTTCCTTTCCAGCGGGCCAGCCTGTGGGCAGCGGCACCATGGCTTCGAACAACCAAGCGGGGAGCTCCTCGGGATACCAAATGGCTTACGAACGTCCCGGGGACCGCTATGACCATACCATCGGACGGAATCCGCCCGCAGTGCGTCATGCCATTCTTCTGTCTTCTGTGAAAGAATGCCAAAGGTTCTGTCATATGTATCTCGACGCCCGAAGGTTTGCTAAGATACCCGATTTCCGGAGGGGCGGCAAGAACGCGCGCAGGGTCTCGTGGTATAACCGATGGTTTCATTGTCCTGTAGATCCGCGTTCGGCGACGCGATGTGGCACCCTCATCGAAGCTGACATGCCGTACGTCGGCTGCGAGGAGGAAGCCGAATTCCAGTTTAGGGTGAACAAACTCCTTTCGGACCTATACACGGATTTCATCTCGCCTCATGTGCGATTCCCTCCCGCGGGTCACAATCTCTTGGCTTTTTTGTGCTTCCGGCCCCCGTATGAACGCTTGTTTTGGATGTACAACTGGGTCTCTTGGAACGAGATGCACGAGCCCGATGGTTGTTTGCGTTAATCCCTGGGGTTCTTCTTTTGTTGGCACCAGGTGGAGTATCACGACATGAGCGCAGACAAACGTGTTCCTTTATATCTTTCGCTTCCGCACGAGCATGAGAACAAATGGGCCATGTATTGGCGTGTCTCGCCGCTCTTTTTGGTTCCCACGCCATCCGTGGTGGCGTACCACTCGTCCCAACTCATGGGCGATGACAATGACCGAAGGTCGTGGCTGTCCTGGCAGGTACACTTCGTCGAGTTCGGCGTGATGTCCCTTATGGCCTTCCTGTATATCGCAAAGTACGGAATCTGTGGTAATGTCCGTTCGGAGGATTGGAGGGTGTGGTACGATGAGAACATACCCGGTCCTCGAGGTCGACTAATCCCGCTTCCGGACATCATGATCCGTTTCCTAAGGAACCTGGACATCCAGAATATCTTCCGACGGACCCAGTTTGACGTCGAGGAGACCGAGGACCTTTTGTATCATGTCCTACACGTAGAGTGGGGCAAAACTCCCGGGTTTCTTTGTTATGACCTGGATACCGACTCATTCACGCCGATTCCGCTACATCCGCAGTGTCGGGACGACGCTCGTGCCTATCCCGCCAAGCCTTTGAGGAATCAACCATCGGACATCCCGAGGCGCCATGTGCCCGACTATTATCCGAAGGCCATTGGTTTCGCTCCCCTGTGCATTGGGCATGATGTGGAAGCCACGCCGTTGAGTCCTTCTGGTATGTCCGATGGAGAAACCTTCGGTGAAGATCCCTTCGTCCTACACGTACAGGGCGTCAATCCTCCGGTCGAGTCCGCTGTGTTGTTGCCGACCGCTTCCCCTCCTCCAGCTCCTCCGGGATCTGCTTTTCAGGATGAGCTTTCTTATGAGCCGCCTGTCGCCCAGGTGGACATCCCTCCTGGTGAGGTTACTGTCGAGTCCGGAAGTCCTGTAGGTGATGCGTTGGATCAAACGTCCACTGGGGGCGTCGCCATCGCTTCGTACATTCGGTTTCCACACTTTCCCGCTTCGGTCACGGCTGCGGCTTTGGATCTCCGCCATGTCAGCCGTACCGTTGGTGTTGCAGCCTCGATGGACATTGCGACAATCCTGAGGGAAGCTTGCTCTTGGGCGAGTCGCTCAGTGCGCTACGCCGCGGTTTTCAAACAGGGTCAGCATCTAAAGACCGCTTTGGTCAATCTCCTGCAGCAGAATTACCAAGTGATGTCCCAGAGGATTACTGCCGACTTGGATGCCCGGTATTGTCTAAATTTGAGTGCCCGGGAGGCTTCCGAAGGTGAGAATAGTTTTTGAGGTGAATCTCCGCCGAAGAAGCGTGCTCGGGTCGCTGGGGCCAGTCCTAGTGGTCCAGTTGGCTCCTCGGGTAACCGTAGTCCCTGTTCCGCTCCTACGGCTTCCAATGAGGACGACTGAGTTACTCCTGCGCTGCCCCAGTGAGCTCTGTTGGTGTTACGAGTGCTTCTGCCAACATTGAGATCATGGTGAGGGCTGTTATAACTCTGTTAGTTAGTCGAATAAATTAATGCTTGTTCTTTCCCAAGGTCGTTCCTGTACCTCAAACGTGCGTGCCCCGGGACGTCGCCCAACCTTGAGAGCGTCTCAGGTCTTCCTCAGGTGTCGCCGATGGACTGTCCTTGTTCCCTAATGCGGAAACTACGACGAACCGTCGTGCTCCGGCGAACCGTCGTGTAGGGAGACGGTTTGGGAGGAGTTTTGGGATTGTTCGAACCAATGGTACGCAATAGCGCATAGTTCCATCTTTTCCCCGACCGGCGGAGATGATGCGCTCAAATACATATTCTGGGTGGTGTTCATTCTCCGAAAGGAGAGTGTGGTCCGGGGGGGCAAATCCATCGGAGTCGGTTTGGAGAGATGGGTCGGCTTCATTGGCATTAACCATCGGGTTCATGAGGCTAATCGAGTCCGCGGGAACTGCCTTAGGGGGTGTGGAGACTTGAGCGTCGACCTGAGGCCGTAGTGGTTTTCTCGGGCCAGGGGATTGAGACTTTGGTGATTCGGGGGAGCTGGGAGCTCGGGTCACCCGATCAATCGATACGGTGTCCTGCAGGCCGTCAATTAGTAACGTAATGGTGTGTTGATTGGCCTTAAGGACTTTGTATGGTCCCGTAGAGCGGGGTAAGAGCTTTCGCGTAGTGTCCTTGAGGTTCTCACGGTCTTTCGCTGGCTGGTCCAGGTAAACGAGTTCTTCATTCCCAAATGTCGATTTGTTCCAAACCACCTTGTCGAAATTGACTTTGTAGTGCTGTTGGGCTTTGGTTAGTACAGCTCTGGCCAATTGGATAATGCGGTCGATGCGTCGGCGCGAGTAGCGCTTCGCCTGTGTCGGGGTCATCCCTTCGGTTATGTCCTGGGGTATGATGGACTCCTGGAGGTCAACAGCTATCGGCGGAGGCGATCTCGTTAGCGTTAAGTCGAAAGGCGTTGTCCCCGTTGAAGCGTGCACCTACGTGTTGTATGCATAAACTAGTGGCTCAACGTAATCGTTCCAGTCAAATTGGTGCTCCGAGATGTAGTGCACCAATCGTGCCAGAAGGCTGCGGTTGAAGCGTTCGGCTTGGCTATTGGTTTGTGGGTGGTACACCGTGGTGGTCCCATCTTTGATACCTAAGGTAGCACAAACATGTGAGAAGAATTGGGATACAAACTGGCTGCCGTTATCCGTAAGGAGGTAGAGTGGCATGCCATATGGATATACCCACTGGGACAAGAAGGCCGAGGCGAAATCCTTGGCTGTTGTGCTCCCTAAGGGTAGGGCTCGGGTAAGCTTGGCAAACCTATCGATTATGACCAAGACAAATCGTTTTCCATGGGACGACTTAGGCGAAGGCCCAAGTACATCCATTGCGACTAATTCCATCGGACCTGCGGCGGGGAAGAGCTTCAATTCGGCCTTATGGTTGGCGGGAGACCCTTGGATCTGTGCGCACGATGCACATTTCCGTGCGGTTTTCCATAGGTCCTGCGCCATTAGTGGCCGGTAGAAGAACTTCCTTAGGGTCTGGTACATTCGCCGGCCTCCAGGGTAATCAGCCAAGCGAAGGAATTGGGTGAGGTATAGGAATCGAGCCTTTAGCGAAGTTGGTAGTACCCATTGGAGTGAGCCATCCAGCGGTGAGCGGCGACATAATAGTCCAGATCGGTCATAGTCGAATAGGCATCCAGGGGTTCCTACCAATTGGGCTGTTTCCTTACAGTACTCGTCCTCGACCTGCGCCTGTAGGAGTTCCTCAATAGTCAGAGGGAGGAGCTCTTTTTCCTCCGGGCCTCTCGCATTAACCTGAGGTGGTTTCAAATTGAGCGGTACGGTCTCTCAGTCCAATAGTTATACTTTTTTCTCCTTTATCTTAGGATCCTCTGAATGCACTTTACTCAGAAGGTCATCCATTTCCGTATAGTCCTGAGGTCCATCGTCTGTAAAGGGGGTAATAATTAGGTCCTCCAATGGGGTGTCGTCAGTTCCGTCGGTAATGATAAGCGACAGGGCATCTCCTGCCTGGTGATTGATGACTGGCCTATAGGTTATCTTGTAGTCATATTCGGACAGCCTGAGGCGCCATCGAGCGAGGCGACTTGATGCATCGGTCATATTGAGTAGCCAGCGGAGTGAATTGTGGTCTGTCCTAATGGTGAACCTAGTTCCCTCTAGGTACGAACGGAGTTTCAATACGGACCATACGATGCCTAGACATTCCTTTTCGGTAGTACTGTAGTTTCGCTCCGCGCTGGTGAGCGTTCTGCTCCAGTATCCAACTGGTCGATAGTCCTTCGGTGACTCCTGTTCCTGTAGCAGTGCACATCCCACTTGGTCATCAGAGGTGTCTGTATCCAGGACAAAGGGCTCATTGGGTTTTGGTAAAGCCAATATAGGTGGGTTCAGCAATTTGTCCTTTAGGGTCAGAAATGCCTCGTACTGGTCGTCAGTGAGGGCTTCGAACTCCGAAAGTGTTCCTTTCTTCAGCATTGCGTTGAGAGAGGCCTTAATCTTGGAAAACCCATGGACGAACCGTCGGTAAATGTTGCACGAACCCACGAAGGAACGTAGTTCCGTGTGGTTCCTAGGAGGTTTAGCCTTGCGAATCGCATTTGAGGTCCGTGTAGCGACCTTTAGCTTTCCTGGGAGGACGACGTGACCGAGATAGTCCACTGAGGCCTGGAAGATAGGGCATTGGCGGAGTTTCAGTGTTTCTCCAGCGTCCTGTAGGATTCTTAGCACCTTCCTCATGTGGTGAAGGTGATTTTATACGGTCCATGAGAAGATTATACCGTCATCGAAATAGACCAGGGCGAACTATTATTTAACTCTGGACAGTACAATGTCCAGTACTCGTTGGAAAGTGGCTGGTGCCTTCTTCAAACCAAAGGGCATGCGAGTAAATCTGAACAGACCTTCATGGGTGGTAATGGCTGTCAGCGCTCTCGCTTCTTCGGCCAAAGGGAATGGCCAGTATCCATAGTTAGCGTCCAGTGCGGTAAATACGACAGATTCGCCTAAGGAATCCAGACATTCGTCCATGCGGGGTATAGGGTATGAGTCCCACTTGGTTACTGCGTTCAGCTTCCTATAGTCGACACCGAACCTGACGGAGCCATCTTTCTTCGCCACGAGGACAAGGAGGTTTACACATTCGGATTGGTTCGGAGGCGCCGGCTCTATGACTTGCGCTTTGCGCATCTTATCCCTCTGGTCGGCGACAACTTACCTACCCTTAAGGCCTGTACGGTATGGGTGCTGGAACTGTGGTTTACCGTCGTCCTGAAGGACAATGTGGTGTGTAGTGGCTCTGATTCATCCCAATCTACCTGACCATATGGCCCGGTATTTCCTGAGGAGATCAAGTACCTGGGTCCTATAGGATTCTAATTCTGCGCCGATAGCGACTGTTGCCTCTCAAGATTCGACGTCGTCGTCGGGAGTTGTCCTTGTAAGGTTCTCCATTTGGGCCTCCATGATGGCCACGGGCGCGAGTAGAGTGATTCCAATCACTGTACCTTTAGGTAACCGTACGGGATTATATCTGAAGTTGCTGATTATGACCAAGAAGGGCCTTTTGGGTTGGATGTCCATTACTACAATGGCCATCAAGGTAAGGTGCTTCAGAACCGTTTTTGGGTGGTTCTGAATCGTTACGAGACCTGAGGACTGGGAATGGACCGATACAGCGATTTGGGTCATCGGCGGTATCGTTATGGCCTTTGAAAGGCGAACCTTATTGAACTTCGTGTTTTCGGAGACAACCGCTCGTTTGCGGTTGGCTTCTGGCCCTGGAGCGGAATCAGTTATGGAGATGTAGGGTGCGCGGAAGAACGCGACTTTCCTAAGGCCTGGATAAATAACCTTGATGTATCGATCGATATAGGAGGTCCCTAGGATTGCCTCAGCGCCCAAGTTAGGGCATACATGGAACCACGTGCGAACTTTCAATGGTCCAAACTAGAGATAAAGTGGTACTATCCCTTTAATGTCCATTGGTCTACGTGACGCATCGATAATCCTTAGGGTCTTTCTTGCCTGAATGAAATCTTGCCAACCCACTGGGAGTAGCTTCGGATGGACCAAGTTGGGACCAGCTCCTGTGTCCAATACGGCTGTGGTCACTCGAGAGTTGTTGAAACGAAGTCTCACAGTTTCTCCAACTTTGTCATTCTCTTTCCTGAGGATACCGACCGGGTCGTTGCCGTGTTCCAATTGTGGTTCAACCTGAGTGGTCCATTCTGGGTGGTTGGTATTGGAAGATGAAGAGCTCTTTGGCTCAGGACCGTCCAATTGGTTGAGGCAGGGGCTTAAAGAGGGAGGATTTGCCTCGCATCGACCCTCTAAGAGTTTTCCGATGGGGTTTCCGTTTGTTCTTGAGGATAGGATTCTTCTTTGGGGTCTTTTGTAGGATCTACAATGGCGCGGACCTGTGGGGCTTTGATCGGAGTGTCCGGAGGCGTGGCATAGCGTGAGCTTCTACGGTTCCCTGTGGGTCGTTGCTGTGCACTGTTAAACATTTCTTCGGATCTCGGCACCCAGTAATTCTCTTCCCTGAGGGCTTGGAGGATTTTTCATGCGTCTTCAAGTAGATTCGTCGAGCAGTCACGAGGGAGGGGCCATGGAAAGGCAGAGGAAGCAAGCCGTTGGGGCAGAAACAAAAACGTCCTTGCGGGACGGAAATGGAGAATACTTGGGCGTGGGTGGTCCAGTGGTCGCTGTAGTTCCCTGGGAAGTGTATGATGGGGGCCCAGACGGAGGAGCACTGAAATTAACTGGGAGGACATCTTCCGAATCTGGGTAATGGAGTGATGCATCCATGTCCGATTCCGTGGAGCTAACCAAATGGTCTTGGTTGGGTTTACGCAATGGAGTTGCGTGTCCTCTGGTTATATCAGCGTTGCGCCTGGAGGTCCTGTAGCTTTTTCCATAACCTTTGGCATAAGTAACGAACCTTCGGAAGGAGTATTGTGGGTTTTCCGTGTGGTAATTTCGGACATATGTCCGAATGGCAGGGAGTAATACCGTAATGAAGTGATGCTTGAGCCGTCCTTCGGAGAATACATTTCCACATTGGTAAGACTTCTTCCATAGGTCGTCTGCGAAAGCCGAATCGGTCATGTTGAAGCTCTGCCTAAAGGAGATTACTTCCTGGTGGGCATCCATTATAAGGTCATCCGTGGCGTAAGTTTCCTAGAGGTAATGAAGAACCTGAAGGTATGACCTGCGGAGCTCACGGTCTTGAGCATCCACGAGGTCAGTTGTGCTATATATCTTCGAAACTATTCGGGCACGCGCCTGTCCTGTAAGGAAGAATTGGAAAAGGTACAGAGCGGCGCCCTCGTGGACACCGTTCTGATCGCAGGCCGTACGAAACAAACTGAGAAACCTAAGGACAGCAATGGGATCGGAACCCGACAACTTGTACGTAATGGTTAGTGGCATCCGTTTGGCCCATTTGGCGATTCTGCGAGCCACCGAACCAGAATATTTCGCGGACCTGTCGGCAAGACGGAAATTCTGATAGTCTAGGTCGTTTCTGTCGAGGCCGATTCGGAATCATTCGTGTCCGAAAGGTCTTTTCTTTCTTTTGCAGTTGCTACTTTTCTTTCCATCGGAATAGGGACCTAAAGGATCGATCTCTCTATCAGATCCGATGGAGCTCTGAGGTTGCTGTACCTCATACAATCCGTCGGGTGGGGCCAGCGGTCTCTCTTCTAGACGCGGAGCTTCTCTTCTGCTCCTCGCTTGTCCCTCCCTTGGATTCTACTGATGGGCAACCTGTCTCTCATCTAGACGCGAAGCTTCTCTTCTGCTTTTAGATTGTCCCACCATGGAGTTTTCCTGATGGTATTCCCGACGAGGGGTGGATAACCTCGCCGCTTCTGGGGGTTCGGTAGGGGGTTTCCATAAAGAGACCGGATGGTTAATTTGTGTTGGAGTGGTCCTAGGCACCAAATTGCCTGCTGGCGGGTGACTGCTCCTTGAACGGCCTGTAGGAGGGAGTCTTTGAATAAGTCAGACTCCATTACCTTCGGGAGGATTCGCGTGATGAGGTAATCCGTATGGTCAGCGATCACCGTAGCGAGTTGCACGTCTATAATGGAATCCACATGGGCTGAGCAGAGCTCACGGAGACGGGGCCAGAGAAGGTCGGCAAGCCCTGCCGGTATGTTTTCTCCCATTCCTTCGGTCTGGCGGGTTTCTTCTTGAAGGGTCTCTGGCCGAGAGATGGCCCTGGTGAGGCGTTCTCGTAAACGCCCTGCCACCGTGGGTGCTCGGCGAATCCTTTCAGGGCTATCCAGGGGGGTCAGTACTTCTTGCGAATGGTTCCTCGTGCTCCTGCGGTCGCTGGCGGTATCAACCTGAGGCTCAGTCCACATCGCCGGCGTTGTAGCCGCACTTCGTCCTGCCGTAGGGGTCCTATGGTCTGGTCAGTTGGGAGTGTTTCTTGCATCCATAATGGCGGTTGCTTCTGTACATCTGGTCTGTTGGGGAATTAAAACAAAGTTTAGAATCCTTCCAGTGGTCCGTTCAATTATTCCAAAGGTTTCTAAGTCGGGAGACCAAAATGTAACGCAATGACGGGTGGGTCAGCGTACGGGTCTCGACCGGTGGTAGCCTGGTAGAGCGCGTCCTAAGGTTCGAATCCTTGACGGCGGCACTGCCAGAGTACTTGGTGCAATGTGCTGGCGTTTACTGCGTAGTCCTACAGGTTGGAGCTACGGAAACGATGGCTTGAAGACCAATTGGTCGAACTAATATACCAAAAATGTTTATTTAGTGTCCTAACGGTGCCTACTTTACTCTAAGGGAGAAGCGTCACTCGAGCCAAGCAAATAGTACTGGCGAGGCGCTGGGATCTCCCTGGCACTGTTGGGCTAATTTTTTGCACTAATTAAAATAAATTAATAATCTAAATCAGTCCAGCTGAGGTCGGCCAGTCCACGTGGCATCTGTCAGCTCCCTCGGGGCCCGGCGGCTTACAGGGCTCAACCGTTATCGTTGCTCCTTCAGATTCGGGTTCTTTCCTCCACTGAGAGCGTCTCGTAATTCGTGAGGACGTGAACTAAATCCTTTGCAGGAAGGGTACATTATGAAGACAGATGATGACGGCCATAGCACAGATAGCATATTAACGCTTCGCGGCGTGCTGCCGACAGCGGTTGTGATCGATACGATATTCGCGTGTCCGCCCATCCAGGTTTTTTATTCTTGAATCCTTTCTCCGTGGACTCTTGTATGCAGGGGATACTGGGCGTCTGCCCTCCATAGCCATTAGAGCTTCTTCCTCCTTGGATTCTGAGTGAAGTAGATCCTCTGTGGGCACCGATGAGGGCCCATAATCCATAAGGTGAATAGCATCGCGTTGCAATTGCTTATTGTGTCTAACAAACGACGACTCTCGAGAGTCTACTGGAGATCCCAGGTGGAACACCTTTCGAGTCGGTTTCGCGGCTTGTTTGCGTCCTTCCTCTGCTTTGGATGCACCAAGCGCTATGGTGTTCCGCGTAACTCCGCGAGCTCTTATCGCGTCAAGTTCAGCTTGCGCAAACTGAACCAACTCCAGAAATGGGATTCTTTCATGCTTCTCTCGAAATCGAGCCACTAGAGATTCGATATTGGGATCGAGCGCATCAATGGACAAGATAATCCTGTACTCCGTTGAGTGAACATTTCCACAGCGCGTGGCCATTTTGTTAAGCCTCGACATGTACCCTGCTTCTCCCTCACCAGGTTTCTGGGTCACATCACGAAGATCCAGGATAGCCTGTCGGATTGCGTTCGATGTCACATAACTTCGCTTTAAGTACTGCACTGCCTCCCCACAAGATGTTACAAATCATTCGTCAGCTGTTAGAGATCCGCAAACTGAGCGATATTGCTCGGACGCAAAACCCGTCAAGAAATGTGGAAATGAAACCCAAGCTTGAAGTTCACCCATTTCTAAGGGGTCCGCCTCGGCAGCGAAACGAGTTTGGAATTCGATAGCGACAATGGGCGTTTTTCCATCAAAGACTAGATCATGCAGTCCAATCTTCAACCGCCTAATTTGGTCCTTAACCTTTGCGGTTTCGCGACCCAATCGCTTCTTTCATCCTCTCTTCAAGCGATAATACCTGTATTCCAGAACTTTCCGATACAACGGATTCGTACAAGGAATTGGCCAGGGACGCTTGTACTTATGACCCTTCTTCCTTAATAGCCAAGAAGACTTGTTCCTCTTCCTAGAACGGGAACTACGCTGATCATCATCACTGGCACTGTCAGTGGACGTATTCGACGAGTCAGACTCCTCAGCACTAGAGTCCTCATCCTCCGATTCTGATGAATCATCAAACGTGTCCGACTTGGACCTTCGCTTCTTGCGGGGTCTTGACTTCGATCTCTTCAATCGCTCTTCCCTCAAGGGGACTTCATTTTCGTCTTTCACGACTTGGGTAGCAGTAGTCTGCGCGTTCACTACTGCCACCAGGCATTCCAGACGAGGACTAACTCGAGTGAGGATTTCCTCCACGTCAACGGTCGGGCCTGGTAAAGCCTCCAGAGCATTACCATGTTTTTCCATTACTTGGTTCAAATCCTCCCGCAGGGTTCTCACAACCGCGGGCATCGGTTCCCTTTCTTCCCGACGAGCGAGTACGCCTTGTTTTCGGCTCAAGCACTCGAATTCTTCGGTAATGATCGCCATCTGCGATTCCAATCCAATGATTCGCTCACGATAGGCGTTTGACTCAAAGTTGAGACCAAGCACCTGAGCGCGTAAATCATTTTCTCCAACAGGGGTTACGACCTGTGGGTCTATAGGTTCATTATGGGAACCATTTGCATTCGTGGCTGGTTCGATAGCCAACTCCACGAGCGTCGGTATATCCGAAAGATCTCGTTGTCGGTTACCAAACGAGAGCGCGTCATCGGCTGACGGTATAGTCGCTCTCCGGCTTCTGTAGATGAGGCGAACCTTGGTCGTGTACGTGGGTCTGAAGGACCCGAGGCACCAGTACTAGAATGGGTGTTATTTTTCGGCATTCCTAACAAATCCAATGTTCGGCGACGAAATAATTGAGGTCTTCAATTCAATACGACAGCGTAATTAACAATGGATCTCCGTAATAGCTGGACGTGGTCTGAAACCGCTCCCGAGATCGTATTCCATTCGAATTAAACATCGGTATCGATTCCACGTTCCAGGTGCGAAATATTTGGAGTAGCCAACCACAGTGTTTCTAAGTCGGGAGACCACTTGTAGTATCCGCTCTGCGGAGCGAGCAGACACCTGCGACAGTGTTTGGGACTGCCTAATCGGTGCTTTCAGGTAAGGGGAAGGAATGGTAAATCACAACACTCGCGAGCTAGGATGGGGGTTGTAAGGCCCCACTCGCCAATGAGGGTGGTTGGTACTATGGAACGGACAACTACTTGTTGTAGCTTTTCCAGATCTTCGGTTAAGGAATCCTGAACAAGGAACAATGGAGTTGTGAACCTGTTTGTTATCTCCTTTACTTTGGAGTCGGCGCTTTCTTCTGTGCCTTGAGTACTATGCACAGGGGTGAGCGCCGCACATAATAAGATCTAGATATGAACTTGGTTAGCCGCTCAACCCATCTACGGTACGGGATAACTAGCTCTAAATGGGCGTCCGCCAACGAGGGGCAGGCCTGAATGCCACGTGGCTACCCCCCTATATGCACCGTTGCCAATCCGGTATTTCCCTGCAAAGGGTGGAATCGGAAGCGCCGTGGCCGATCGAGATTCCACTTGTAACATACCATTTCACGGACCATCTGTGGGGTGCCGCTTCATAACTTCATCCTAGCCGTTGCACTCACTTATGAGTATCATTATACTTAGCTAAAAAATCTTCCATCGGCATTCTGACCGTGCAGAATAATACAAACTGGTACAATGGGCTGAAATGGGGTGCTCCATCTGGCGGATAACGCTTCAATGAACCCCTGTAATGCAGCAAACGCCTCAAATATTTTTTATAATGTATGGGGATGCTCTACCAATACCAGTCCCCTCACTGGACACCGAGCGAAAAACGCTTCACCTTTTGATAGAGTTGAAGGGCTAGAAGCTAAAGAAAAATAATGTCTTTCGGTTTCAACTGTTCATTGACGTCGTTCAAGAAAAAATTTCGAGACATTAAAGCCCTTTTTATAGAGATCTAGAACCTTCAAAATGGAGGTGAAGCGTAATACTACTCGATAGTTACTACTGTGTGCTTTTAGGTTACCCCAATCGCTGCTAACAGCGTTTAAAGCATCACACTAACCAATGAAAATATGATATTTAGATAAATTTTCCTAATGGGACATTATGGTTTTCGAAGCCAGCGATGAAATACAGAGTGCAGACCCTAGTGGCATTCCAAAAACGTGTGTTCCAGCAATGTTGGAACACTGTACGCATTACAGGACCCACAAATATGATACTTCCACTGCCCCTTTTCTGTTGCATGCTAAGCACATTACTAGCATCGATTTTAAAGTTGAGCTTATTAATAATCAGTAAAGTAACTGTTGATATTCTTTATGAAGCACTTCAAAATACTTTACAGTGCAAAACACAAACGTACCTTTACCATATACGTTGTAGCGCGTCCAGGAACATTTACAACCGCCAACATGCAACCAGAAAAGCTTTCGTAAAGCTTTATCTACAACTGTCCATCGATAGTACCTGTAACGTATCAAATAGATTCTTAAAATTTTGTAAGAATTTTGAAATGTCTGCCTCGTGCAAATACACTTCTCTCCATAAAACCTATACTCTCAATAATATTGATGTTCGTATTTTTCTGGCTACTCTAATTTCTTATCTTTCTTTGAAACGAGCTAATGCTTGGTAAAATCAGCAGAATGAATAGAAGTTTAATCACGCTGAAACTTCCAATGAAAACTTTCTCCAAATGTTTCGGATGCAAATGGAAACAAACTCTACTGCAAGACTTCAGTACAACGGTTCGCATTGTTTGATTAAGCGATGCAAATCAACAAAGAAAACTCCATAAAGAGATAAAGCTTCCCAGATCATAACAGATTTACCACCATTTTGACGCTTGAAAAATACTCAGGTTACCTCTCAGATCATCCTGATAGCAATCGAATCCATCTGAACCGTCAAGACTAAAGTTTTTGTCCTCTCTGAAAATCACGGTTTTCAAAAACCTTTATTCTCGACTGGTATAACGGCACCACCATAACACCCTTTTTTTCTGATATTTTACAGTCATAAAAGAATTTGTCGCCATTTTTTGTACTTCAAAAGTGGCTTAGCCATTAGAAATTGCAGAACTCTTCGAATTTCGACAAGAAATTTCGAAGTAGATGGACTTTCTCTGGCTGTCTCTTCACCTAAATAAGCTTTTCGAATTAAGGCACGTTTCTTTGTTTAAAATAGTGCACGATTTCCTTTGTTCTTCTTTTGTAACGTTGGAGTTTTTCGACGCTTGCTAAAGTTGTGCGCAGCACTGATGCATCTTTCTATTTTGTTTGATATGGTCCTGAGTGGTACAAACTCACTATGGTGGGCAAAAGTTTGGCCTTTTTCATTATTCGTAAAAGCAGGTCTTCGACCCATTTTTGCTGCTTGGGACTGATAGTTATGTCGTACAATCACCTCTGGGGTATGCTACTGTCTTGTCTCGGGAGCGTAGTGACGCTCAACCGTAGGGAGCGTGTTGACGCTCAACCTTAGAAGGTGGACGTAGTAAACCTCGATGGTAACAGGGCACCGGGAAAAACCCGCAGGGGCAAACGGCGGGGAAACTAGCCTATACCGTGTAAGTGAACGATGGTAGGCGTCGATGCGCGGGAAAGCCTGTGTGGTAGTTGAGAGACAATAAACCAAAAGGTATATTCGTGACCCAAGTGGTGCCTGTCTTCATCAGATTAGGATGGGGGAGGTGCAGTTCCCTATATGCAGTGTACTGCACTCTCCAGATCACTCGGGAGGTGCCAGCAAGGCACAGTCTCTGACCTAGTGTCAGAGACCTGGCCAGCACTGGCTACAGTGCCAGGTGGCCACTCCACTACTGTACTAAAATGAATATAATTACAATTACAAGTACTAAAAATTACTCAACCAGAAGGTACATGTCAACACTACACGTGGCTGACAACACCTAGATGGTAGCTCGCCCGGAGCTGCATGGCCGATGATCCCTCGCACCCATCACCTACAGGGTCATTGTAGTACATTGACAACCTCAAAGGTCAGGCCTTCTGCCGCTATACGACAGACCCTCTTCCTACTCGTGAGGCACGCCCCGTGTCTCCTTCCATCAACCCGTAGAGGTGTAGCGAGCGACAGCGGCGCAGGCATCGGAGTGGTGTCTGCGCGCGGCGCGCGATCTCTTGAGGCTCAGAACTCGGCGCCAGTATCCGTTGTGGAGGGCGCGCGGAGATGTCGGCGCACGAATTGAGTGACAACCATTCAGGTAGGGACTGTTATGAGGGCGATGCAGTGTAACTAGCGCGCTCGCGGACACCGTTTCGGTAGTGGCCCTGCTTGCTTGCGATTCTGCTTGCGCATAGCCTCCCTGTCTAACCAAGTTTGTGTCTCACCTTTTCCCGGTTACTCAAATTTCAGTTCCCTCCTAGGTCCCTGCGCAGCGCCGTCCCGCCTGGTCGTTCCCACGGCTCGACAACCCTTCAGGTAGTGCTGCCCTTGACTGGCGGCGTCGCGACCGTAACCGTTTGTCGGGCTTTTCCCTGAAGGTTTCCTGGCTTCTCGACCTTTTAGGTTTCGTCTACCTTGTAAAGATTGACTCGTGGCGCCGGTGGGGCCTGAGCCTGTGTCGATACAACCATTGAGATGTTGGCCTGGGTCCGTGGTGGAAGCTTCCAGTTGTGAGACCTTATTGGTGTTGAGCGGCCCCGTCGGTAATTACGCGACCTTTTTCCGGTTTTGCATTCCGGGTTACCCTTAAGGGCATGACAGGATCGCGCCGCCTCCGCGCACGCGTTCGAACCCATTCGTTACCACGTCGGTGCACCTCGCGCCGCATCGTGGATTCGTCACATATACCTCGAAGTGTTGGGTCGTCCCCACAAGCAGCACCAGCGCTCGAGAGAGGTGAGATGCCGGTTACCATTGAGGTTGAAGAAGTCGGAGATTCCGAGGGAATTGATACCCCTGCAGTTATGCCTTTAAGGTCGGATTGGTCCCGTTCCATGACCCTCTGGTGACCGCACGCCAGCCACTGTTGTACCCGAAAGGTCAGTGTCGGGCCTACCGGAAGGGTTGGATCCGTTGGCCGTCTCCTCAGAACGGACCAAGGAGGCTTTACTTCAGAAGGATGAATACCCGCTGGTGTTCACTGCGGCGGTTGAGGTCGTGTCATCACCTCGTTCGTCGGGTCGAGCTACGGCCTTCCCAACCATGTCAGGTAGTGGCCCATTTCGTGGCCGTGGACGCGGTGGTATTACCAAGAGGGTGACTCGCTCGACTTCGCGAACGCCTACCAACATTGGGTTTCGCAGCATGCCTGTCCCTGCCACTCAGTTCTCCTCTAGGACTCCGGCTGACCTGTATTAACGCAACGGTGGACTTCCTTCGACGATTCAAACCATTTGGGCTCACAATCTCGCGTTCGGTGCGGCAAACCGGACGACGAGTCAGTATGGACCTTTTTGTATTACCTTCGACCAGGTGACAAACAATGACCTGTTGAAGCACGATTGGCTTGTGGCGGTGAGGAATTCGTCACTGCCGGCAGCTCTTACAAGACCACAATTGGATACCTACTTGGGTTTGTCCCGTTGGGACTGCGAGCGCCTTCGCTCCGTTCCATTACTTTTGAAGAAACGGGACTAAGATTCTAAACCTTTTCAGGGTCGACTGGAATGTTACCAGAGTCGGCAGCCTCATACACCTTTGAGGTATTTCATCCCGCCGATATATCCGTGCGACTTTCCGTATGTGTGCATCGAACTGGAGCTGGATTATTACCGTCGATTGGTGGTTCAAGTGTGCCAGTACCCGTCTATTCCGGAAACTTACCTTCCGGTTTCCTCTGACTTGGTTTCCCTGAATTGGGCTTTCAACACTATCAATTGGGCTGACCGTAGTAGGTGGGGCGAGGATGCAGCGACGGAGAGTCCCGTTCGCACTCGCAACTCTTACACTCGCGTTATGCATACGTTTCATAACGTCGAGTACTTCTCACAACCTACGAAGGACAGACGCGATTGGTAAGTTCTTCGACCAGATTGGTGGGAGTCCTATGAGGTTCCGTTGTCGCTGAGCGTGCCCACTCTGCCGGTTTTGGCGTACATCGGGAGTCCGATTTCTCGAAACCTAGAGCGGTATTACCTTATTTGGTCGATTGCTCTCTCGGAGTGGACCGTGTTGGTTGCCATCCGGCCTCTGGAGGCCGCCCGTTACGGTATCGATTGGGATTGTCGCAATCCCGATTCAGACATATACCGAGATGGTGTTCAACCTGTAGCTCGCATCTTCTTCACACCTCCGAGGGTTGCCCAGTATTTCCCGATTTGGTTACGAGAACATCGTGGAGCGGACCGATTATACCGTGAAGGATTTGGACTCGTATCTCGAGCAGAGCAAGAAATACCACTGGGATTCCCATCAAGGTTGGGAGGCTTTCGATCCCGCAATTTGGGAGATTGTGCCTTGCCACGCCCAATACTATCCCGGGGAGCCTCCTGTTTATGGAGCTCCCACGAGCCCCGAATCTTATCACGGTACTGTGGAGACACCAGTTGGTCGTTATGCTGGTCCCTTCCCGTCCGAGCAGTTACCTCATGGTCGTAAGCCGCCTATTCTTACGGGTGTGACTCCTACTCAACCGAGCTCCTCGCGGGTTGCTGGTCCGGTTCGACCTCTGTCGACGGGTATTGCTCTGCCTCCGCCTCAACCTATGATGGATTCTCCGGCCGTGGTCGGTTTGCTGGCTCGAATTCGCCAGTCTTGCGTCACCAACTTTCAGAGGGCTGGGCCTACCTCCGTGGTTGCTGCATTAACGCTCCTTGAAGGTTTGCTGCCGCACTATGCGCAATACATGAAGGCGCTGAACCAACTTGGTGAGTTCCGGAATCAGTTGCAGTTGGACATGTACCAACTGGCCACCCGTCAGGTTGCCAATCTGGCAAGCGTCTCTGCTACTGCGCCATCTGATCCTTTGACAGATCCCCTTCTAGGTGCAAACTTGAACCCTGCGGTTTTGCAACCTGCTCCGGCGGTTCCTTTCGTTCATCCTCTTTTGGTTTCGACTCCTCTCCACAGTGGCGGGGCTACCGCTCCTTCGCTACCTCTTAGGTTGATGGCTCCTAGCATTTCCGTAGGTTTTCCTCCGTGGGTAGTCACTAACACGGGTCCTCCAGATTCCATTGCTCCTAAACCGACAAGTCCTTCTTAAAGTAATTTGTTGTCTTTTCTTGTATCCCCTACTGTTACATTTGGTTGTTCTTTCGTGTCCTCCCTTGTAGGTAGTCTGACACGCGTATGCGTCCGCCTTCTGCGGAAAACGACGTCTTTTCTCCCCCTTCCTTAGGCCTGAGTACCACGAGGTTCTAAGGCTAGCCGTCTGCAGACATCGGCTCATTGCGACGGCGCTAATACCTGATACGGAAGTGTGGGGCTATTGCGGCTGAGGGTTCGAGGATGTCCCCTTCTGGGCCCAAGCCGTATCACCTGACGGTGTACTTCAGACCATTGTAGGTTCGCGTGTGGCCCACCAGACGGTCAACGGGGAATTCCTCTGAGGTTTGGTCCTGATCTTTCGGAAGAACGCCACCTCCAGGGTTCGTATGTTCAGAGTTGGGGGCTTCGTTTGTGGAAGCCGGGTCGGAAGCTCCCACGGTTAACGTGTGAGGTTCCATTTCCGTCCCTGTTAGAGGGTTGTAATCCGGATCATCCCGTTGTAGTTCATCATTCACCTCAATTGGGGTGGGGTCCTCCGAGGGTCGAGTGCGCAGAGGTACCGCTCTGGGCTCTCGGGCTGCGGCGCCTACCTCAATGCGATTTTGACCCGTTTCAGGTGCTACCATAATACGGTCATTTGATATCGTAATCGGTATTCCATCTTGGTCAACCGTAACGGTGTGGTCTGATGCGTTCAATACCTTATGAGGTCCCACTGACTTGGGTAGAAGCTTCGAATTGACATCTCTGCCAATAGCTTCATCGTCTGCTTCATCACCCGGTCGTGGTCTTTTACCTGAAGGTGGGTTGTCTATGTAGACATATTGTCCCTAAGATACAGAGACCACTTTGGTTACCCTACGGTCGTAGTCGGCCTTGTACCGCTTCTGGGCTGCAGTGAGGCGGCTCTCTGCATGTTTGAGAGCCCTCCTCAACATCAAAAGGGTATTCCGCTTGACCTGGGCAGGGGTCAGTGCGCCAGCTGCAGTGCTGGTGGTATGATCTCCCTGCACTACAATACCTGGGGGGTGTCGCGAAAGAACCAAATCAAAGGGAGTGGTCTGCGTTGACCGGTGTAACTGAAGTCTATAGGAGTAGGTGAGCGGTTGCACCAGCTTATCCCACCCAGTTTGGTGCTCTTCCATATAGTATCGTAGCCTTGATACCAATGTGTGGTTAAAGCGCTCGACCTGTCCGTTCGTCTGCGGGTGGTAGGCAGTATTGAAATAGTGCTTGGTACCCAAGAGGGTACAGACTGCTTCGAAGAACTTCGATGCCAAGTTTGAACCTTTATCGGTATGTAGGTACATTGGTGCACCATTCGGGTAGACCCAATTGTTGAGGGACGCGATCGCCAGCGTGGTTGACTTCGTCTCCTTTAAATGTATCGCTCTCGTGAGCTTCGAGAACCTGTCGGTGATCACTAGAATGTGCTGATACCCGTTATTGGTCATGGGAAGTGGTCCTATAAGGTCTATCGCAACCATCTCCAGCGGACCCGCTGCTAGAAACATCTTGAGGTATTTTGGTTGCTTTCGAATACCACTGCGGGTACGAACACAAGATTCGCATTGAACTACAAAGGTATAGACATCATGGGCCATATGAGGCCAATACAACCGTTGCCTCTAGGTGTAATTCATCCTAGTGGCTCTGGGGTGTCCCGATAGTCGCGGGTAGTGCGCGAGAAACTAGACTCTACGGCGCAGTGCCTTCGGAACCACCTTTTGAAGGCTACCATCCAAGGTTGACCTTCTCACGATGTACCAATTGTGGTCCACATCGAATGGTGATCCTTTGAAACCATTTTTGGTCAGCCAGCGTTCTGCAGTACACATCCTGGGCCTGTTCTCGTATAAATTCCTCTCGGGTTACGGCCATGACCTTCGCTTCCTCTAGGGTCAGTATCTGCGTTTCCATGTCAGTGTTCTGCAAGGCACCTTCTTGAGGTAAGTCCCAACATCCTTCTTGGTGTTCGCCGGTACCATTTTGGTTTGATGACACCAAAAAGCAAGGGATATCATCGCCCACCGGTTCTGTCTCTAACCCTGAGGTGTTTAAGCGTGACAGAGCGTCAGCTATGTTGTGCTTGATACCTGGACGGTACCGTACGTCGTATTAAAACTCCGACAGTCTCAACCTCCAACGGGGAAGTCTGCCAGACGCATCTCCGAGTCTGAGGATCCACCTTAAGGCGTCGTGGTCTGTGCGCAACGTAAAGCGCTCACCATACAGGTATGGACGGAGAATCAACATGCTCCACACTACTGCTAGACATTCTTTCTGGTTCTGCTCCACCTCATTCATAGCGCGGCTCCAGTATCCTATAGGTAATTTGTCTCCGTTTTGCTGCTCCTGCATGAGAGAACAACCATTTTGGGCATGGGATGCATCTGTATCCAGCGTGTGCGGTAGACCTGTTTTCGGTAACGCTAAGATTGGCGGCGACAACAGCGCTCGTTTCAATTCCTCAAAGGTATCCATTTCTTCGTTCGATAGATTCTCAAACCGTTCAGGTTCACCTTTCTGGAGCTTCTTGCTGAGAGGAACCGCTATTTTTGCGAATCCCTTCACGAAGCGACGATAGACGTTACATAAACCTATAAAGGATCGTACGTCTGTCTGGGATCGTGGCAACTTGACCTCCTGTACGGCTCTAATGTTGCTCAGCGCAACCTCTAAGGTACCAGGGTCTATGATGTGGTCCAAGTATTCAACCTTTCTGGTAAAGAAGACGCATATGCGTAGCTTCAGCGTCACCCCGCCTTAGCTAGGAGGGTTAGTACGGTGCGCACATGAGCAAAATGCTCTTCTACCAATCGGGAGTAGATGCTTACATCATCGATGTATACCAAGGCGGTTGTCCATTTAACCTTCGAAAGGATGATGTCCAGCGCCCTTTGAAAGATGGCTGGAGCATTGCGCAACCCGAAAGGCATCCGCATGAAGCGAAAAAAACCTGCAGGGCACGTGAAGGTCGTTTTGTCTCGATCTTCCTCACCTACGGGTACCTGCCAATAACCACAATTGGAATCCAACGTGGTGAATATCTGCGCATCTCCCAAGGAGTCGATGCACTCATCCATTCTAGTTATCGGGTACGAATCCCTGATGATCACGCTATTGAGCCTTTTGTAGTCCACACAGAACCTCATACGTTTATCCCCTTTCTTCTGAACCAGAACCACGGGACTAGCCCAATCTGAGTTGGCTGGTTCAATTACACCTTCTTGGAGCATTCGCTCCACTTCTTTGGGTTTTACCTCTCTCGACTTCGGACCTGCACGATATGGTTGCTGATAAATAGGCTTTGAGTCAGGGAGGAGCTCGATGCGATGCTGTGTGGCCTTAATTTGGCCCAGATGGCCTGACCACATGGTTTCGAACTCCTCCAGAAGGTCGATAATACGACCCCGCAGTTCGCCGTTATCTTCACCGATATGGACTGTATCTTTCCATTGTCTCTCAGGGTGAGGTTCCTCTTCTTTTTCTACCGATGCCTTATCGGTTAGCTTTGATTCCAAGTTGGTATTTATCGATACCTTTGTGGTTGTGGACTCATTTGCGCAACCCCCTTCCTTATCGAAGGCAACCTCGCCGAGATCAGTGTGAGCTACGGTGAAGACCCCTTGCGGTGCCCGTAGTGCTATGCCAACATTGGTATTTTTCAGCAACTTCACGTCATGACTGCTGAAGTTGCTTAGAAACACCTTAAAGGGTTGATTTGGGATGTTGTCGACAATCCCGTTGGCCATCAAAGTGAGATGTCGGTGTGCCAACCTCGGATGGTTTTGTAGTATGACTAGCCCTGGGGTCGGACACGACACCGGTACCGATATTTGGTGCATTGGCGGGATAATAATCTGTTTGGTTATACGCACTTTGTTGGAGACCGTTTCGGTGGATATCGTCTTCTTCGGTTTGACGAACCATCCCCGTTTGCTTTCCGTATTACCTAAAATGGCAATTCGTCCCCCCTGACGTAGGGCGACGGTACGGGAACCAGGAAGGATTGATTTGACATGTCTGTCAATGAAGTTCGTACCTAGTAGGCAGTCTGTTGGTAAACGGTCGACAACAAAGAATTGTAGTCTTACCTTGAGGTGTCCGAGCTGCACCACAGTGGTGAGCATACCTCGAAGGTTTAATGGGCGCTCATTTGCATCCACCTGCGGGTTGTTGTCGGGAGGTCGGCTCAAGTTCCGAAGTACCGCCTTAGGTATGACGCGGGAGTTCAGGACGTTTGGGCCGGCCCCCGTTTCCAACACGCAGGTGACTGGAACCGCAAGGCGATCGGAGAAACACATTGAAGCACGTACTTCATAGTTATTGTCCTTCATATGACAAACCGGAGTGTTCTCTTCCACCTTCAAGGTTCTGGGTAACGATTGGCCTTCCCATTGCAGGTTGGGTTTGGCCATTACGCCAACCGTTCGGTGTTTTCCTCCTGTACCGGAGGGGTTGAGTCCAAGTTTGGTGTTTCCTCGATGGTATTGACCTGTACCGGTGTACGGGGTTGGAACCTATTTGGTGTTTGCGTTGTAGACTTATATAGGCGTTGGTGATTCTGAGTGCGAGCCTGAATCAACTGGTCTCTCATCCCTGGAGGTAAGTTAGCGCAATTGTTTGCCAAATGGTCTGTCGCGAGACAGAACCAGCAAACGAGTCCTCCGGTTTGGGGGTCTCGCGTTACCATTGAGGGGGACTTCGAAACCTGGTTGGTAGGAGCAGTGGCGTAGGATGTGGGTGGCGAGTTATGGGAGCTCGCTCCCTGCATCCTCTGCGAGCTCATCGCACTTGGCGGCGATGGTACCGAGTTTGGTGTACTCGTTGACGACCAATTTCATACCATCGAAGGTTTCGAGAACCGCCCCTGGGTCGCTACCAAGTAGATAGCGGTTCCTGTAGGAACTTCAATGTGCGAGCTACCCTCTGAGGTTGTTGTGTCTTCAATTTCCAAGACCGACCTTTTCGGTTTATCCTTCGAGGTTGGAGGCACGGCTGGTCTCTTTCTCATCCGAAAGGTATCCCAAAGGCCCTGGGAATATCGAGCCAGCCCATTGTAGTCTACCTTTCGGTTAGTGGCCAGGTAGTTGAGTACCTGGGAACGGATCGCTTTGTCGACATTGTCGGCAAATAGCGACTTTAACCTAGAGGTATTGAACACACTACCACAACGGGTTGCCAGATTCCACAGCGCGAGCGATAACTCCGATTCGGTTTGCCCAGACATTTGATGGTAGGCGAGGACTTCCGAATAAGCCTCTTGGATAGCCTCATCGGTGGCGTATGTTTCCAAAAGGAAATTGACAACTTCTGGGCATGACTCCAACATCTCTGTGCCATCCTCATCCATCGCTAAGGTATTGCCGCGCAGCCTACCCTGCAGCAAGTAGTATGCTTGTCATTTCAGGTAAAACTGAAATAGCCACATAGCAGCGCCCTCGGAAAAACCATTTTGGTCACATGCAATCTTGAACTTCGATAGAAAATCAATCACCGCATTAGGATCCGTACCTGTGAAGGCTGTGTCACCCATTTGGAAGCTGAGCTTCTTGTGGTGCTTAGTAATCTTCTGAGCGATCTCTTGGGTGCATTCAGAAGACTTGTTGATCAACCGATAAGTCCTGTAATCGACCGCTTTGGTGAACATATCGTTCAACGGTTGGTGCACCTCCAGGTCCATTTCGGTGTCCGACTCAAAGTCGGGCTACTCATTGTATCGCTTTTTACCCTTTCGGGTCTTTTTCGACGACTTCTTTGTCGATCTGTTCGGTTTCTTCTTCTTCTTACCTTTACGGTCATCATCCGAAGATGAACTTGTATCGGAACTGGAGTCTGACGAGTAGGGGTCTGAATCATCTTCTCGATTCTTTCCCCTCTTCGTCCTCCGCTTATTCCCTTTTCGGTTTCTTCGTCGTTCATCCAACGAGTCAGACGAATCGTCCTTGGGACCACCTCCATGGGTATCCTTTTGAACGAAACCAGTAATTGGTGGCAGATAAATATCTTGAGGATCTACCTTCCCCTGGACCTCTTGACTCTGTCTTGGACCTTGTAGGTACTCACTATCAGTAGGTAAGTGTTTGGAATGGGTGGAATGACCTATTTGGGACCCTTGTGGTATGCGCTTTGCGATGTTCACCTGTGTAGGTTGGGATTCTGCGAATCCCTCGGAAACCCAAAGGGCCTGCACAGCGCGGTAAACATGCTCTCTAGCATCTGTAAAGAGATACTGTTTCACCATTTCAGGTATCCTTTCCGATAGCTCTTGAGCTGCTCGGTCAACCACAATACGGGTAAATGCATCGACGTCCATTGAGGGCGGAACCATCCAAGTATCCGACTTCTCCTTAAAGGTTAATGCATCCTCGACCGCGAGGGTGACGAGCGCTTTCGCTCGCTCTTCGAGCAGAGGCCATAGCTCCTCCGCTGCAACCTCAATTGGTAATTCCCTTTGAGGTTCCGTTGCCGTAGGCGTCGGACCATGTACCTTTACGGTTTTGTCCCGAGGTTTCCAGAGCAGCTCCTCGGGGTTCTTAAGAATCGGTTGAGCCGATGGGGCTACTTTAGGACCTTTATGGCTTTGCGGGGCGCTCGCACCACGCGTATTCCTTTTAGGTCGTTCCATTTGTGACCAATAGTGGTATCCTGTATTGCTTTGCGGGATTTCCTGAAACCAAGTAGGTGTACGAGCTTCCAATCCTTCTCGGTATCTCGTGTGAACCGTGAAGGTACGACGAAACCTAAAAATACTTTCTAAGTCGGGAGACCAAAATGTTGTACAATCACCTCTGGGGTATGCTACTGTCTTGTCTCGGGAGCGTAGTGACGCTCAACCGTAGGGAGCGTGTTGACGCTCAACCTTAGAAGGTGGACGTAGTAAACCTCGATGGTAACAGGGCACCGTGAAAACCCGAAGGGACAAACGGCGGGGCAACTAGCCTATACCGTGTCGGTGAACGATAGTAGGCGTCGACGCGCGGGAAAGCCTGTGTGGTAGTTGAGAGACGATGAACCAAAAGGTATAGTCGTGACCCAAGTGGTGCCTGTCTTTATCAGATTAGGATGGGGGAGGTGCAGTTCCCTATATGCAGTGTACTGCACTCTCCAGATCACCCGGGAGGTGCCAGCAAGGCACAGTCTCTGACCTAGTGTCAGAGACCTGGCCAGCACTGGCTACAGTGCCAGGTGGCCACTCCACTACTGTACTAAAATGAATATAATTACAATTACAAGTACTAAAAATTACTCAACCAGAAGGTACATGTCAACACTACACGTGGCTGACAACACCTAGATGGTAGCTCGCCCGGAGCTGCATGGCCGATGATCCCTCGCACCCATCACCTACAGGGTCATTGTAGTACATTGACAACCTCAAAGGTCAGACCTTCTGCCACTATACGACAAATTATGGACTCTAGGACATGGTAGAAAGAATGAAAAACTGTTTTCCGAATAATGATTTCTGTTTAATTTGTTTAGGTCGAAAATTGTGCGGGTTTTTCGGTTAGTACTGTAATTAATTTTTACCGGTCATCATAAAGATCATGAAACAGTTTTTTACAAAACTGTTGAGTAGTGGGTTCAATTTTAAAATCGATGCCGGGACTGTGCTAATATTTCAAGAATGAATAGATGGCGGTAAGATCGTACATTGGTACCCCCGGAAGAGTGGTGTTTTGTGAAGAATGTGACGTGGTCGTAATTGATTTTCGTACACTGGTAGTAGAGAAAATTTGAAAAAACATATCGTCAAAAATAAATCTTCTCCGCAACTTCGAAAACAATAATAGATGATTCTGATACAATTATTCCATAAAACTTCGTTTTTTCTAAATCTTTTTGAAATAGCGCATAACAAAAGCCTTATGTCAATATTTTATAAGGTTCAGACTCGGTTGCTTCCACTGAGTCACTCTGGATGTGGAACGACTTATTCAGCTTTTGAGTTTCTGCTTCAACCCGAAACAGGCGTTTAAAATCCTTTCGGTTCTTCTCGAAAAACGTTACATCAATTTTTTTTCCTTTCTATCTAAAGATAGGCTTTTGCAACGAAAACCCTGCATTAAACCACTTCTAAACTTTTTCCGTTCAGTGCTGGAGTCTAGCTCATCAACAAGCCTTTACGACCGTTGAAAAATATTTGATTTGTGTGAGCTCTCTAGATAGATCAATCAGCATTGATACATACAATTTGTCTTTCTTCTATGCCAAGGGTACTCCAAACGATACATTGATATGAAAAGCAGTGCTTGTTAAGAGAATATCGCTTACCTAGTTCTCTGTACTACGCCAAACGCCCAACAGATTATTTATACGTATGGTTTTGCTGCTCAAGCGGCAATCGCTTCGATATAATGCAGAAGACAGACAACTCACATTTCAATAATGTTGAAGGCCTCAAAGCCAAAGGAAAGTGATATTTTAAAATGTACTGTTGGTTATGGTCGTCGGAGAGAGAACTCAGAGGCATCAAATCTCCATTTATCGAGATCTTACCACTCCAAACTGGGCTGAAACTCACTACTCGATAGGTATTAATTTTTGCTTCTAGTTTACTCTAGATGATGATCGCATTTTTTTTAAAGCAAAACACTTACCAATCAACTATGAAATCTATGATTATTTTCGCTAAAGCGCCATTATGGCTTTCGACTCAAGCGATGGTATAGAAAGTGCAGACCGTGCTGGCACTTATTATACGTTTGTTTCAGCGATTGCAGAATACTCCATGAATTTCGCAACTCAAAGAAAGTATTTGTCGCGCGCGTGCCAACGCCCTTGTTGTTAGTCACCCAAAGATCCCCATGCATTTCGTAGAGGGACCAGCGGTTGCGGTTGCAAAGAGCGACTCCGGGGCAATCAAACTTTTATAGGACTGTGATGGCCGTTTGTTGATGCCCAAGAAAAAGAAAAGCCAGACCAAGAAAACAAAATGTATCCCTTTGCTTGACTAGTATAGCTAAATGAGGTGAATCAAACTACTGCACGCGCTCACCACCAGCTCTGCTTGTGCTGACAGGGCAGTTTTAGACCGAGAGCTTTTCAATTCTACAGTAACTAGTTTTCAAAGATGTGCAGTCCGTATGAATGGGCAATGACATCCCGCTTATGGCAATGTTTATCGTAACTTGCACATATACGAAAAATACAGAAGTCTTAACAAACCATCCCCCTGGTGCTGTCACTTCATATCCTCCTCCCGAGGCACCAATCCATCACCGTTGTGTTGTCCCGACGCCAGAGAATGGGCTTGAAATCTTTCCAAGATACTGTTTTCTTCCTCGTCTTCAGGTCAATCCACGACTTCGCGGTTTGATCTCCAAAGAGCGAACAATCGAGCTCAAACAAACACGAGCCCCTAAAATCCTTTTCTCCGATTTTTCGGTCAAGCCTTCGAAAATACAGGCGTCTTCTTTCATTTAATCGGTCTGTTCAACCGCCTCCGGCGAGGAACGACAACTAATTTCAAGAGTCCTAACACTTCGGGGTTCATTTCCGGGTTTCACTCCATGCCGCTTCCGAAAAGCGGTTGTGCGCCTACACCGCATGTCTTGATCGCGAACGCAAGTGGTTTGACTAGAATGGCGAATCATTCTCAGAAGTGGCCCGCTTACTGTGGGGTTTCAAGAGTCGACCGGGGTGCGTTCCCTTCTTCTTGTGCCGTGGATCCACCCGATCGCGATGTTTGATGTTGTATTGATGGCTATCTACCCCGATGAGAAGGTTCTGTTTCCCGGTGACGCTAGGTATATTGCCACCACTTGGTTGGATTGGCCTCGCCGCGTAACGATGCAGATGCATCATGCGGTTCGTGGCTTTGTCGAATCGCCTGCTTCAGCCAATGCGGCTTCCGCCTTTCTCGGTCATTAACTTCTTCGCCGAGCTTCTTTTGAGTTTCTGATCTCAGATGGTCTCGGATTCGTCATCAGCTTGTAATGAACGCAAGATGAAATGCGTTATTTAGACCGCCTTGCAGGTTTTGAAACCGTTGAATAGAGGCGTAATCCAATTGCACGCAAGAAGGCAATGTGCTGAAGTTGACGAATCAATCAGGCAGGATTCCGCTCTACGCGGCGTCTTACACGAGACAAGTTCTTGATGAGGATTCGTTTCGAACGGCGCTCACGATCCCCACTCGGGTATATTGTACCTTACCGAAGTGTTGAGTTCGAACGCATCCGCGTGGGCAACCAACGTGGTCGGTACGTTCCTATCCCATTTGGTGATCGCACCTCGAAACCTGGAAAGGCTTTTATATCGAGCTTTCTCTAATCGTCACAAATTACGGTTCTTACATCTTTTAGGAGCCTCAGTCTGGGCTTTGGTCTATGGTCGTGAATTAATCGGCTGTTCGCACTGCGGCTATCATAATATATGAGGCTCAAAACTAGTATCGAATGTGGTTCCTCCCGTTGCGGATTCACCACGCGATCCAAGCGCTGGACCTGAGCATCCTATTTCGTGAAGAATCTGTCGCCGAGGAGATGGACCAACTTTTCGAATATATCGACCAGGAGGTCGACTGGCGTGCGGTGCCATTCAAGCAAAGCGGTAGGACTGACGGAGACCGGACACAGAACCCTTAACCCTGACGGTGAACCCCGCATACGGGAGACTTTGTGTACTTCAACCCCTAGGAAGGGTAAAAAGCCTCTTTTGAAGAAACAAACGACTGCTAGCTTGTGCAGATGTATCTTTCTGTAAGACATACGATCCGTTTTGTCGACGAAGACGATTATTACAACGTGTACGACGGTGGAGATCTCATGGTGGATAAAGTGCCTTATTAGTGGATGAAAAAGACCATAGAGGGTGTTAATGGATCCACTGGGGGAGCACCAACTACTCCGGAAGTTTTAAACGTTCCATTCTAATATTTGGCTAACCCTACTCGGGTGGGGTTCGTGCCTGCGGCTGCGGCGAGCAGTAGCAGTCCAGTTTCATCGATTATAACCCCAAGTAAGAGAGTATCCGCTGCTGGCGGTGAACTCCCTGTGCCTTCAGGTAAGGCAGCAGTGACCTCCAAGTTCTTCGGCCGGGTTGGACTGGGCAGCAACGTCCAAAAGGGTGATGTCGCTGCAATAATAGCGGCGCTGATAGCCTACCTTCAAGGTGAAAGTCTCATGATGCGGGACAACAACAACCCTTCGCGAAAATTGAAGACCCGTACTAAGGGTAGCTTGAGTTAATGACATAATGTAGTTTCCGACGTCTTGGTGTTACAGTATATCGATCAAAACGAATAAAAATCGAGCTTAACTTTTGCAAAATAATCTGATGCTGATGTGTTTCAGAGCTATTTTGCTTCATTTTTTATCGATCTATGTGATTTATGACCAACTACTGTGGTTGAAGCCTCACTACTGTGGTTGAAGCCTCACTACTGTGGTTTGACCCCCACTACTGTCGTTCAGCTATTTTACTTGGTACTTCGTAATCTTTGCTGGGATGACTGCTTGCGTTTTGGAGTGATATTGCACAGCTTTAGAACGTGGGAGATGTTCCAACGGTTTCTCTGAGTCGTTCTCGGGACCAAACTTTTACAATTTGGACGAGGTATTGAATGTATCGATGCGGACGGCAGTAATGCTCCACGATGTGGTCGCCACCGGTTTCTGTACGTAGACTCCCGACCATGCTTTGTTCGTATCACAGCACCCTGTGGAGTAGTTTCCAAAACTGCATTTTGCTCGTTGTCTCCATCTCCTAAAGAGTCTACATCTCGGTACTGGCTATCCTTGGTTTAAAGAGAGATATTAATAGGTTTCTGCGACGTTCCAACCTCTGCACGCATTACTTCCCGCGTCGCGCTGTTCACAATCTCGTCGTTTTTGACGGTGTGCCCCAGGGACTTCCCGATGCGCGATCTTTCGAACACCGGGCTTGAATTAAATTCCGACTTGTCTCTTGTGTTAGTCACCGCTCGAAGGAGCGCTGACTTATCTCCAAGATTGGTTTCTGAGTCACGCTCTGCGAGCTTGCGTAGGATTTTCCGTCTTGACGTTGGTGAACTTAACGTCGAAGTCTGTCGCGCATTGGCGTGCCATGTATTGTTGCATTGGCCGCCTTGTGCGTTGATTGGTGCATCTTTAGAGCCATTTACCGTGTCAACACGCATAATTTCCCATCGATGGTTAGAAGCACTCCGCGCCGTGGCATGCTCCGCCTCCTTTCGTGCGTCTGTGATCTCGTAAAGCTCGCCCGCATCGCACGCATCGCGCAGAGCTCTCATCGCGTTTCGCTCGCATTGAACATTGCGCGAGACGATCGTAACGCCCACCACCCGTATTAAGACGAGCCTAAAACTGGCAGCACGACGTTTGCTCACCCTAGATGCCTATTTTACCTCTGTCCGCACGACACACTTTTCGGACAGCGCAACGCCCGGACCATGGATCAAACAAATCAAGCCTTGCCCGCATCGCTTCTCGCTCGCATCGCACGTTGCTCTAATCGCACCCCGTGCAGCCGCAATATACACCGTACACAATATACGCCCCTCATATCGCCGACATTGCACACCGCCACACAGCGCTCACAACGCACACCACAGCCTCTGCGACACCTCGCAAAACGGCAACAGAGCAGTGCACATTCAAAATGCATATTGCTCTGCTGCCCGTATTATGCGCTGCTCGCACCATGCTCGGCTCTCATTGCGGTTCATACGCACCACCCATGGCGCTCACCAAGCATCGCTTTCATTGTATAACGCGCACAACCTACACAGTCTGCGCCCATACTACGCAAAGCACAAAGCGCACAGCTCACAGCGCGCATTGCTCCCACCGCCCATCGTTCATATCGCACCTCACGCAGAAACAAGAGAAATGCCACCTCACAGACATTTTCCCACACAAAGTCGCACAACACGGTCACACGTACCTCGCACTGCGTCCACCAGGACTCCTGTACAATTGGGGAAAAGCCATGGACGCTCCAGAACATAGCGCACGCCGTGAAATTCACAACATGCAATGTCGCCTCAACAACTTGGCAAAATACTGCAAAATCCACGGAAGACACATGCGAGGAGAAAAGACGCAAAGACAGTTCTGGAAACCTAGAATCAGTTGAAAGGCAGTGTGAACGCCGTACTCTGCATGGAGGCAAGCGCCATAATTAAATCAAATACAAGTCGCGGGGAGTCATGGGTGCAAAAGCACGGATCACAACCATTCCTTCATCCGTTGTGCTAGCATTAAGTGGTTCTTTGTGGTATAGTACTGTTTTGGAGTAGGATCCTGAAAGGGTTTTTAGAAAATAATGAAAAAATGGGGGGTGGTGCCCATAAAAAAAAGGTGTGGCGGCGTGGAGATGCCTTTGGGATCGGTGCGCGTCATTTCGTTTGCTATTTTTGGGGGAACTAAGTTAGAGGGCGGAATTAGTGGGCGCAACTCCGACGTTGGACTTGGTTGTAATGGGGAAGGAAGTGCGGCGGAAAGGTGGATGACAAGCACTAGGAATTAGGGGGAAGGGGAGATGTCGGTTGTTAAGGAGGAGTAGGGAAAGACTGTAAGAGAAGAAATTTGGCGGGTTGCGAAGGTGTTTGCGCGAATAGTTATGAAAATGGTAAAGGAGCGAAAGCATGATGTGGGGAAGAGCGATACGAAACAGTTGAGGGTGGTGAGGGGGCGCTAGCAGAAGCTGAGCGAACGATTTGTAATATAGATAAAGGCAATGAAAGAACGTGATAAAAAGCTGTTTTAAAGTGTTTTGTGAGAGTTAAAATTGGTGAGGGAGAGAGGACAGAAACGGAAGGATCGTTTAATGAAAAAAACCAAGGACGTGTTTAAGAGAAAGCGCGACTTGGAGGGACGTGATTCGCAGCTGGAGCGAGCTTTGAAGTAACCGCAGATGGTCGAGAAAAGTTTGAGAAAGAGAACTGAGGAGAAGAACACTAGGAATGAGTTTTATGTAAAGCTTAAAGAGGTGAAGAGCGATTACAGTAGAAACGGGTTCGAAAGTGGAGAAGAAAACCAAGGAGAGGGCGTGGAAGGTGTGGAACGAGAAGAGAAAAGTGTGTATGGGGCTTTTGTTTGGGAGGCAAAGAGTAAGGGGTTGAAGGAAATTGGGTGGAATGTTGGGAAGTTTGAAGAAAAGTGGGTGATAACTGCAATGGATGTAGGCCAGAGAGTGGGACGGAAGATAATTTGCGATATGAAATGAGAGAGAGATTCGAAGAGTGTTTTCAGGGAATTGGGGTAAGCAGGGGTGCTGGGGCGTTTAAGGTATGGAAAGAATTTCTGTGCAGGTGAAGAGGGCTCAGTGAACCGAAGCGAGCGACGGGAGAGATCACGCAGTGTGCCTCTGGACTTTTATGCGATTGCTAATTCGGAGACGCAATGGATGGGTGTTGAATGAGTTATGGATTCCGGTTTGTGGGAAGGAAATTCCAGGAGTAAATTTCTATTGATGAACTTAGTTTCTCAGCTGTGCTGCAGGTGAAGTTTGTGAGTGTGTAACTAGAGCGGAAATGAAGCATTCAACTAGCATTGGACTCCGACTAGCATTCCCAGTTCTGAGGCGAGTGACACAGCATATTGAAATATTGAATTTGTTAAGAGTGCCACTGGCATGGACAGACGTGAACTAGCCTGTACTACACTTTTACTAAAACTTTCAGTAGTTTGCGCTCCAAAAATTGTATCTAACACCCTAAACTGGTATTTTGAGAACACAGATAAGGAATTTTACAACGAACTAGTACCTTCTTCGGCGTGCGGGTCTTTCGAGGTGATCAGCTAGTCTTCAACGAGGTTGTTGGTATCTACTGGGACACTCTGTTTGCATTCGAAAATGCGCGATTCATCCAAACAAGTAGTACCGTTTCTGGTTTGGTACCGGTCGTGCGACACGGTTTGCTTGCCCGGTTTAACCAGTATGTCTTTCTCTATTGCACGAGAGTTATCATTTGTTTTTGATTTCTTGTGCGACATAGTGTGATTTACTGGTGACATTATGTCCTTCCGTACTGTATAAAACTCATCACGGGTCTTTTCTTTCTCTTGCGACACGGTTTGCTTGCCAGGTGTAACCGGTATGTCTTTCTGTACAGTTGTGACATGTTTGAATCTGCATTGAAGACTTGTAGCAATTGCGCCGCGATGTCATCGTATATGACACATTGACAAGACCTAATGCAGGTGCAAGGAAAAGGTTACAATCGAATACTATACTGAGTGCAAAACGCAGCACCGAAGAGCGAGGGGCACGAAAGAGAGGGGACTGCCTAACGAGTGAATGCAACTGCAGAAACGAGCACGGCGAAGTAGTCCGCGGACGGGCGGCAAGACGATTGAGGTTTAGTGCAAGAGTACGAGAGCAGAATGCTCACTGATGAAGGAACACCCGGAACGGGAGGGGCCACACAACGAGAGTGTGGACACGGAGGGCAGCAGGACAGATGGAGATAAGAACGTGTAGGCGGCGTTAGCATTAGAACAATGCAACAGGACTGGACGCGGCATTAGAATTAGAACAATGCAACAGGACTGGACGCGGCATTAGCATTAGAAGTATGCAACAATACGACGGAAGTCGAATGCATAGAATAGGGATCGAAAGGACAGGGGTAATAGAGAGGACAGACCATGAGTATAAAAGGAGAAAAGAACGAGGGACGAGAGATAACCCGAGGAGGAGGAGGAGGGAGCTAGGAAGAGAATAAAGCGACCTGAATACGGTGATCTTCCGGCTTGTGCCGAGACTCTTCCGCGTAGTAGATACATCATGGCGCTGAAATCTGATGATCTCGCAACAGTACCAGGCGATACTTTCGACGTGGTTGGCCGAAAGCGGTCCGCGACGGTCTTCTCTTCAGCATCCAGCGTAGCTATTGGCGGCGACGCTTAATCCCCGAAGTGCAAGTCAACATCCAGCGTCTTTGCAGGTACTAAGTCGAACGTTAGAACGTTGTTTTGTAACTTTTTCTCTTCGGCGAGAGATTTCTCACTAAGTGGTTATTAGACATAGCTAAAACCTCAGTGGAGAGTGCCATCTGTCGCAAATGCTGTAGAAAGTTTTCAAAAGTACTCATCTTGAGATGTAACGAGCAAGGTTGGGTGCGTAATCTCTGTATAAAGTACCTCTGTTCTACTACTACCCATTTCGGTGTGTCTAGAGATCCTAACCTAGGGTGACCTTGACGCGACGAGTCGGTAGCAATCTCTCGACGAGAGCTAGAAATCTCCTCTCTTTCCCTGGACGGAGCCTCATGGGAAGTAGTCGAAATGCTCCACCGGCGGGGTTAGAAACCGCCCAGTGGCGTGAGCGAAGAAAAAAAACCCCTGGTCAGCACCAGATAACATCGGTAAATCAGACAATTTCCGAGTATATTGTGGTATATCAGAGAGTCTTTGCATTATAGTTGTGCCCAATGCCCCGCTTTCTGCTAAAATGGGGTTTTTCTCATATTGAGTAGCTCGGTAGAGGGCGGTGGTACGAAGACTACGTGGTCGTAGAAGATCCGCTCGTAGGCGCTGGCTTCTTTCCAAAACGATTATGTCGTCTTTGACTGAGATAGCTGTATAGGGTCCATCCGCCAAGGGTGAAAGCTTTGGGCTCTTCTTCTCGCCCAAGTTCCAGTACTTTGCTTTTTTTATACATGATCGCCCATCTTGATTGGAGGTATTTTATCAGGAGTGCGAACGTCCAAATCAAGCTTTTGCCAAAAGCACGAACGTGCAGGCTATGAGCAATAGTGCCACGAGCTAAGATTTTCATTAATGGAGGTTGCCTTTCACAGAAGAAGAAGAATCCATCGTAAGCTGGGTTTCCAATGCCATAAATGTTGGATTACGCGATAAACCCAATTCAGTTGGATTTAAACCAATAGTTCTATTTACCTATGTGTTTTACGCGAACTTCAAAGCGTCTTTACACAAGTTCCATCTTTTGGGTGATCTGCAACGCCTGAACTGAGAAAAGCGAGCAGTGTTCGTTTGAACAACTCAGCTTGCTCATTACATTGGGGGTGGTAGGTTATTTCGAAATGATTCTTGACGTCATGAATGCGACACACTTCCTGGAGGAGTCGCACTGCGAATTGTTTCTCGTTATCGAAGAAAACTGTATCCGATGGACCTTAGACAAATACCCTATAGACTACGAACGCTTGCGTTACATTAAAAGTGGATATCTGCCACAAAGACACGATTTAAACCTTTTAAAGAAAGCATGCGTGAACAAAAGTAAGAACTTGTGTCCACGTTTGGTTGTTAGAAGCGGTTCGAGTATTTCAATTGCGAAGAATTCAAGCGGAATTCATGGCGGAAAAAGCTTCAATTTTGTTGAATGAGGGCGTAGCTTTACCCAGTTCTTCCCGAGATTGGGTTTAATCTGCACGGTCTCGTAGCAGTCCGCCGCTATGGCTGCCCAATAACAGTTCCTTCTCAAGTTAAGGTTAAGCTTTCGCTACCTAGATTGTCAACTGAGCTTAGCGTACTGCGATTGATACAAAACTATATACTGAAAAGCATGCGGTACCACAAGTTGTGGGAGGCATTTGACCGTTCCTACGAGGTAACAATTGTCGATTATCTCAAGATGTCGCTTCGCTCCACCGTTCGGACGATTTCGTATTTTCGTACGGAAGCGGCTAACTTTCTGTTCTCTGATTATCTCCTCTAGAGTTACATGTGAAATAATAATTAGTAAGGGTTTGTCAACTTCGTTTGTTACGAGCAACTCATCGTTTGAGTCCGGTTTTTCCGATGTTTGATCATTTGTGGAGAAGCACGGGATCTCCTTTTCATCCACGATCAAAGCTTTCCCTGGAAACGGGACATTGGGTCCGCTTGTGCGTTCTAAGTGCCCTTCTTTTTGATCATTTCGAAGTCATATTTCGCCAGGCGCAATTTCCAACGCATGAAGCGACCTGACTGTTCCGAGATTCTCATAGTACATCTTAATGAGGAATGATACGTGTAAACGGTCAATTTCATTCACATGAGGTACGGGCAAAGAGTTCCTACTGTCCATAGAACAACTAGGCACTCTCTCTCCGATGCGAATTAGTTCCATTTGTAAAAGTTGAGCAAATGCGACCAGTAACCAGTAGGTGTCCGTTCTTGATGGGTGCTTGTCTTTAGCAGACCACATCTTACTAGGTATTCGCTAGAGTCCGTGTCCACGGAGAACGGTAATCCGGATATCGGTAATCAAAAAATCGATGCCGAGGTGATCATATTCTTGATAGAGTTGAAAGAATCTGTATGAGCGGGCGTAAAGTATTCTAGCGTTTCTGGTTGACCTTTGCGCAATAATACTTTTGAAATTTTAGCCGTGTCAGCGAAGTAAGAAGCAAATCGTTGCTTGAAATTGACCAAACCGACGAGGGAGCGAATCTATGTTTCAGTAGGGGGCTTCTTCGCTTGTCTAAGCACCATAACTCGAGCTGCCTGAATAGGTACAAGTCTTTGACGAACTATATGGCTCGCATAGTTGACAGTATCTTTGAAGAAATCGCAGTTCTTCAATTTGAGAGTTATGCCACCAGTATCACGCAATGGAGTCATTATATTTCTATTTATCATTCTTCTATTTAGGCATTCCGCTTGTTTTTAAGTCGCAAAGTTGCGTGGAGATTTCATTAATGAGTGGTATAGTCGGCACTTTGATATGAAGCCGAATCTCGCACGGGATGCCAGGAGGCAGCATGAAATAAGCTAACGCGGTTGTCGCACATATCCAGCACGTGTCCTGCGATCGATGTCAGGTGTCAGGCTTTACCACCCTTTATAGCTAGCGTTTATTAGGGGCAATACCCGTACAGTTTTTCTCCGAAGTGGCTGACCACTGGGTATTATTTACGTACTATTTGGGACCTCCCTCTGGTACACAGTATAGAAGTTAACAAAGGTGTGTTTCGACTTCATAATTAAGGATACAACATAGGTATCATGAGTCTTCTGTTTTTCGCTTAGAACTTTTCAACCGGAGATTCGGAAGAGCTATAGTAGAAAAACAGCCTATAGCAGCTTCTCGGGCCACCTCGTATACCACGTTCCCTCCGCAATATACAGTGTACTGTTCAACCTCCCTGGCGAGTCGTGGCCTTCCAACCCACTTCGTGACCGCTGGTGTTGTAGCTTTGCCACTTCTCTTTTCTTAGCCGAACGCAACACATCGGAAGTCCGAATTCTTTCGATGTTGTCTGCTCCTTCCAAAAGAGCAGATGCTATAAGATTTTCCCCTGGACAGGCGCCCTAGGTCGATTTTTCTCGCTTGGCGGGAGCAGTACCAACAAAATTCTGGTTGAGAACCCGTGTGCGGGGTGTTCCGGTTGCTTGGAAATCTCATTCGGATTGGTCTTGATAGGGAAGGTATGTCGAGAAGAAAACGGCTTCTCTGACAGTTTTCCCTCGCAGGAAGTTGAGTCGCTATAAAGTCAGGAAGTGATTCTTATGGCGTAGAGGAATTTTCCGAATAGCCGGATGAAAGCATGATCTTGAGCTCATTTTCCGTCATCGCTTCTCCAATTTTGAGCAAAGGCACTCGCCTAAGAATGAAGATATGAAGTCCTACACCCTCTTGAGGGGATTTTTATACTCAAGTCATTTTCGGAAATGTTTGGTCTTGCAGACGATATATGAGTAGTGTTGATGATCACCGAGTTCAATTGGACACATGGGGACACGGAAAAAATGTTGGAGGTTGGCAATTTATTATGAATTACATTAAAATAAAACATGATAATTATTTTTGGAGAGCGATTATACTTAAAGCACCGGCAACTTTGCAGTTGCGCCCAGTTTAGCTCACCCAACCAGGGTTTTTGGCATTATTCCTCAACGCCTTCACCGACTATTCTACTCTTTCTTGGAGAAATAGTGAGTTGCCTACGAGTGCTCTAGTCACCCTGCACATTCAATGAGTACCAATATTGGAAGTGAATTACCAATTAATGTGGTTTCGACTTTAATAAAGACTTCTCCCGGTTTTTACTATTTTCTCTACCGTCGTAGACACTATTTCTTTTCCCATTTCTCTCAGAGTGGTCTTCTGGCACTGGTTACTCGCACCAGCATCGCCGCGTTTTTCAGTACCCTCGATTTACCGCGTCTTTGAAGGTCAAATACACAACTTTTTACTGACAGCCCATCTACCCTACCTTGTTGTGAGAGAACTGAAAAGCTGATCTGTGTCTTACACCCGACTCGGTTGTGTAGTTCTTGAAATGGCTTTCCATCTTGGTTCCCCTCGTGAAAGGAAAATAACGAGCATCTGTGTGGAGCTTCATATATCAGAGCATTAAAACACAAGCTTTATGACCCCCATTAGACTGAATTGAAAACTTTAAAGACCATAGAATTCTCAAAGACACGAAACAATTGGTTGTGGAGTAGTTATTCGTCCGAGCGGTTGCAAGTGGATCTTGTAGGACAACGCTTGGAGCGGAAACACCATAAAGATGTCCGGGATCTTTCTCTCTTGAGAGAAACGCCTCAGGCGGAGGAGACGCGTCCCATCAGAGCACAGCAACAGAGCCACTCTGGAAAGGCACGACGGAGTCGGGTGTAAGATCAAGGCCAATCTGGCGGGATATATCTAGAGTGTTTAGGTGAGCACGGCACAGTCCGGGGTGTGACCAATCCTAGGCGGAGCGGTACCACGGCGATTGTCGGAAAAGGAGCGAGGAAACACTCGTACGAGGTGGAAGAGCGGGGTGAGTGGGGCGGCCACTCACGAGAGCCAAAAAGGAGAACAAGAGGAAAACGGGGGCGAAACCCTATACACGGGCCAGACTACGAGAAGTGTTGGCGATTTAAATATGAACCCACGGTGGTGGAAGCACTCTGGTCGACAGAAGGGTGGATGAACTAACGTGCGACGGGCGCTCACGCAGTATGCGGTGAAGACACGCCAAAGGCGAAGACTTCAGAGCCAAGACTCCCTCCTTGGGATCTCCCAAGACGGTGTTTACTGGGGAGCAGTGCTCAACCTCCTAAGTAGTGTGGCGCGCGGCCCCTGACAGTGGGCGGGCGCCCGAAAAATAGACACTAAATAGCGATAGCGTAGCTAAATAAATACTGAAAATTACTAAATAATACTAACCGTTAGGTTGAATCTGGGCCACGTGTGGCACGCCTCGCACTCGAGCGTCGGCATCCGTGCAGTCCACGTATTCCACCAGTGTGCACCTCCGGTCCTAACCGGCCGTCGGCACGCAATAGTGGTATAGCTTGTCATAGACCAAGCTAGTCCTCAAGCGAGCGAAATCTCTAAGTCCTGGGAAGAAACCCCCTTGAACGGTATTGCCCTTCATATCCCCATCCTTAGGTGACGAACATGCCGTCGACATGGCGGGGAGGCAACGGTCCAGCCAGAATAAAAGCGAGCCGCGTAACGTGTCCAGCGACCACTCGACTGTCGAAGGCAGAGCTGCACAACCGAACGACAAATGCACCAACGCGGTAACCACTCCTCGAACTTCGAGCGTTTTTCTGCATCGTATACCAACTTCCAGCGAACACATTCCGATACCTCGGCGACCAGTATTCTTAATGAATGGTGGTAACAATCCCCGCCGGGGTTACTTCTCCGGTTTAATTCGGCTCCCCTTCCGCAGGGGAGTGCCTCGTCAACCACGCCGGGCCGATCCCTGGGTCCCGTTGAAGCTTCAAGCCACATCACTCCTGCGGAGGACACCTGGCCCACTTACGACGAACTCGTCGGGTTGAACCCGCGTCAACATGCGGCAATTCTCCGGAGAGCTCCGTGGTTCCCTCCGACAGCGGTCTTCGACGAAGAACTCGTGGCGTCGTATGCTGATGGCAATGCACGTCTCCCAGGCGAGCTGCCAGCTTTGATCACCACCTCGTGGGATTGGCGACGCCGGGTGGCGGTTCCCGTTTACGCGATTCTGCGGCGGAGGCGCGAGTCGGCGGAGGGGGCGCATTGCGTATTCGTCCGCATCGGCTATTCACAGATCAACCTGGCAAACTTTCAATACCCCATCCCCAACGAATTCGACTTAGACCTACGCATGTACCGGACTCAGGGTGAGATCGGCTATTGTGACCGCCTTGCGGCGTTGGAAACTTACGCATGGCGCGGTCAACCGCGAGCGCGTCAAGAAGCGATCTGCTGGGTCCGTCCGATCATTCGTGTCGAGTTCCGCCACCTTCGTCGTGAGTACCGATATCGGTGGTTACAGAACTTCATCCGCGAGGAGCGTCGGGGCAGATCCCGCTTTGGGTTCTTTTTCCCTTATCAGAACACGGAGATAAACCGGATTAGTCCCTTCTATCAGTTTGGGCGGTACGTTCCCCTGCCTGGGTGGTGGTCCTCCGTCGAGGTGTGCCGGGGATGTTATGTGGAGTTACCTCCAGTCGTCTACTATATGGGCTCGTACCTCATCGAGGATCCGCACTCCGGCTTATGGTCCGTGGTCCTAACAAAATGGGGAGTCCGCGCCGCGTCGTACATCTTGTGGGAACCCTACGACCAGTATCGACTGTGGTATCTTCCTCCGCGTTTGCGTGGTTACATCCGGCAGCTGGACCTTCAACTCCCTCTTGGATGTGTCAATAACGCTGATGAAGCTCAGAAGCTCATCGACATCGTTGGGCGTGTCGACTGGGCTGTCGTGCCTGTCCCGCAGAGCGACCGTGGTCAAAAAGCCAGTGTGGCTGGTCGGTCTCCGGGGCGTCGCACACAGTTGGCGGGAGATTTCATCTTTTTTAACCCATGGGAGCAGCAAGAGATCTCCAAGGGGGAGGCGTTGGCACTCCGGATGGCTCCGCGAGGCATACCATACGGGCACCCCGTGGGGTTTGCCAACTCGGATGACTTCTACTACGCCTATGGCGGTGATGATCTCCCGGAGGAGGAGGGCGAATGCCGTGGCGATGAGGTCATGGAAGACGTGGGAGACCCCGATGGTGCCGATACTACGGCGCAGCTGGCGCAGGGAGCGACTCAAGCAGGTGCAGTGGTCGATCCAGCGGCGGCGGCGTTGCCGGACGAACCGGAAGTTATCGAGGTTCCCGTACGCCCAGAGGCGGCCGTGATATCCCAGTTCTTTCAGGGTGTCGGACTGAACGCGCAAGAGGCTAGTGGCTACATCGATAAGACGAGAGACGCCCTCGTGGCACGCCTGGCCGGCGGGAGTAACTCCGCTAGCGATTCGGCTGGTGCGCACGGTAATCCGGGTTCTTCCAACTGATCCCTTGGGATCTTGGTTAGTATATCCCGCTGTGCGGTAGTGTGTACAGCAACTTCGAAAATAGTAAACTGCTTCCGTCTATGACGTATTTGTTTTCTTTCTTCTTTTCCACTTCTTCTGAGTGTCCTTCTCCAGATCTTCTGTGCATCTTCTCCTTCTTCCAAGGATCCTTATCCAGATCTTCTGTTCCTTGATCCCCATCGGGTTTCTTCTTATCCCACTTGGGCTCGGTCTGTGGTAGCCGGCAAAGCCGTGACAGTACGACGATGATACTGTACCACCTTTGACCGAGGTAGGTGCTCTATCGGTTCGTCTCAATCCCATTCGGGGCCGTACTCTTACCAACGGACCAAGTATTGGATATACCCCTTTGGGTGGTAGGATTGCTCCAAAATCCGTCCGACCACGAACTCTTGTCGGTACACTTCCCGGCCATCCCGTATGACGGTGTCGCTATTTCCGGGTGGTACCCGTCCTGAGCCTGGGAGTACCGGAGTGATCACGCGTTGGGCGGCTTCGCTCCGGTCGGACCGTGTAACGCGCAAGGCAGTCCTCGGTTGAGTGGAATGTCTACCCGACTTCGGCGGTTCATCTTCCCCAAGTACCTGGTTTGCTTCGGCGTTTCCCACTCCGGTTGGACGGCCCACACCGGCGGGTAACCCGGGTGGTCGTTCTGCTAATCGGCGTGGTGAAGCTCGCTTCGGCGGTGAGATTCGCTGGGGCGGTGGCGCATTGTCGCACCTCTCTGTCCCACGGAGAGGTTCCGTGTAGTCACGTGAGGGTTCCAATGGCTGGCTGTCCGGCGTCGGCGCCGTAGATGTATCCGCCTCCCTGTGCGGGGTATTTGGCGGTGCGTCGTCCACTCGTACTGTATCAGGCTGCGGTGCGTCGAGCGCATTTGCATTCCGTGTTGCACGTGTGGTGACACCTCGGCGAGTGTTGGTGGCGTTATCAGCAGCTGCGTCGAGTCGTGCAGGACGTCGGTGTCAGGCACCCCTGATGGGCGAAGAATGACACGCGACGGTGCAGCGTTTCCAGCGACGGTATCGACCGGATTACGACGGCTGTCGGGCGCCTCCCCCTCCTTAGACGATGCACCGGGTTTGTTGTCTGTCAGGTGGACCGGGGGGGAGCGACGAATGCGCGACACGATTCCTTGCGGGTTGGGCGCCGCGGGTAGCGGAAGGTCAGACAAAACCCGAGATGGGTGTGGTAAGGCGTAGGGACGCGGGTGGACATGGGGTAAGGGGGTCGAGGAATCCGTTTCGACGGGAGCAGTAACACGAGTAGGTTGGGGGGTTAACGGCGGAGGAGCCGATACCACGCGATCGCGGGAGATGCGTTCGTGATTACCAGCGAGGTCAACAACGACAGTGTCGGGAGCCACCGAAATAACCCGAAAGTTGCCGTCGGCAACGGGTGACAGCTTGTGGCGTTTCTCCTTCTCTGGGTTCCAATACTCCTTGCGGATGAATACATAACCGTCTGGGGCGAGACGTGGCGGCGAGCGAGGAGCTTTGGTATCAAAGTCACGCTTGTAAGCGGCCTGGGCTCGGCCCATTGAACGCCCTGCGGCGGGAAAGAGCTTCGTGAGCCAAGTATTCCACGCTTCGCGGAAAGCAGTTGGTGAAGGAAAGGTACCCAGCGTGGGCTGTGGTTCCAGCGCCACGGGCGGTGGGGTACGGGACAGTACCAACTCGAAGGGAGTTGATCCAGTTGTCCTGTGCACCTGCATATTGTATGCAAAGGTGAGCGCATCAGTGAACAAGTCCCAATCTTTGGGGTGGTCTGCAACGTATGAACGGAGTGTCGCAAGTAATGTCCGGTTGAACTGTTCGACCTGGCCATTAGTTTGGGGGTGGTGAGTGGTCGTGAACAGGTGCTTAATGTCCAAGATGCCACATACATCCTCGAAGAAACGAGAGGCGAACTGTCTCCCGTTATCGAAGAGGAGGTTGACCGGTGGACCGTAGACGAAGACCCAGTGTAGGACGAAGGCTTGAGCCATGCTCATAGAGGAGATCTTCCGTAACGGTATAGTCCGGACCAGCTTTGAGAAGCGATCCGTAATTACGAGAAAGAACTTGTAATTCCGCTTAGTGGTAAGGAAGGGACCGAGTATATCGATGGCCACAAACTCCAATGGAGCGTGAGCTGGAAACAGCTTCAAGCTCGTCGCGTGACGGCGGAGCTTGACACGTTTCCGAGCGCAAGCGATACAAAACCGCGCCGTTGCGTAGCAGTCCACTGCCGTGGCAGGCCAATAGAAGTTCCGGCGTAGGGTGAGGTAACTTTTCCGTCCCCCGAAGTGGCCACTCAGTTTGGAGTAGTGCGACAACCGCAAGACTCTTGACTGGAGATTATGTAGTGCCACGATTTGTGGGTGCGATCCGACGGTCCGTACAAGGTATCCGGCGTCATTCACCTGAAAGGGGAGAGTACCTCCTCCATTGAGTTGAGCGCGGACCTTCGCGCAGAAGGGTCAGCGAATTGCTCCCGTATCATCTCCTCTGGAGTAATAGGCACGAAGTTCCCTGGTAAGGGTTTCTCGGAATCTTCCGAGAGAAGAAAGTCGTCCAATTCGGAACCGGAATCTGAAGAGTCCGTGTCTCGTTCCTCGTCCTCGATGGTAGCGTCGTCGCCAATCACTGCAAAGCAGGGTATCTCATCGTCTTTGACGGGTAGTGGTTCGCCAGTAGTGACCAGGCGGGAGAGAGCATCGGCTTAGGTGTTGCACGATCCTTTTCGGTACTGCACGTCGAAGTCAAATTCTGCTAGACGGAGACGCCAACGCATCAAGCGGCCTGAAGGCTCCGAGATGGAGAGTAGCCATCGAAGTGATGCGTGGTCCGTAAAAACGGTGAAATGATTACCCATGAGATAGGGGCGCAACGTTTGTAATGCCCACACTACGGCAAGGCATTCCTTCTCCGAGACGGAGTAATTCTTCTCGTGGACGTTTAGCGATCGGTACCAGTACCCTACGGAGCGTCTTTCCCCATTGGGTGCAGTTTGAAACAGTGCACAACCTACTTGGTAGTCGCTGGCGTCCGTATCTACGGTGAAGGGCCTTCCAGGCTTGGGTAACGAGAGGATCGGGGCAGAGACGACAGAATCCTTAAGAAAGTTGAAAGATTCCGTTTGAACGGGGCTTAAGGGGTCCAGTTTTGGTGGTTGGCCTTTCCGCAAAAGCGCGTTTAACGGTGCACCTTTGTCCGCAAAGTGCGGGATGAATCGTCGGTAGACGTTTGCGAGTCTCAGAAAGGAACGAAGCTCGGTTTACGTCCGCGGTTCTTTAGCCTCTTTGAGTGACATAACACGAGTCTCCTCGATTGTTACACCTCCTGCACGGATAACATGGGCGAGATACTTCACGGTGTCCGTGAAGAAGTCACATTTCCTCAACTTAAGAGTGACACCCTCATCTCGAAGCGTGGTCATGATATCCCTCACATGACTGAGATGTTTGTCCAGATTATCTGAGAAGACGATTGTGTCATCGAGGTATTCCAGGCAGGTACGCCATTTGAAGCGGGCCAAAAGGATGTCGATGGCTCGCTGGAAAGTAGCGGGGGCGTTGGTAAGACCAAAAGGCATCCGTTTGAAACGGTAGAGATCGGAGTGACACGCGAAAGCGGTTTTATCCTGGTCTTGCTTCCTTACCGGAACTTGCCAGTATCCCCGATTGGCGTTTAGGGTTGTAAAGACGGTGGCGATTCCCAGCGAGTCAATGTACTCGTCCATTCTTGTGATTGGATACACGTCCTTGACGGTGACGGTATTCATCCGACGGCAGTCGACGCAAAACCTCCAGGAACCATCCTGCTTTGGAGCCAGTACTACTGGAGAAGCTCACGGCGACTGGACCGGTTCAATGAGTCCTGCTCGAAGCATTTTATCCACTTGTGCCTTTTCCTCCGCGCGTGCGGCGGGTCCGGCACGGTATGGGTGCTGAGAGATGGGTCGGGTGTCCGGTAGCAAATCCATCCGGTGTTCCGTAGTGTCAATCTCACCAAGGGAGCCGTCCCCCATAGTGGTGAATTCCCTAAAACGTTCTCGCAATCGATGGCGGTATGACTCTGGGACGTGGCTGAGATCTAGGTCCTCGAGTTCTTGGACTGGATCGGGGCGGTCACCACTCGTTGAAACGGGCTTCGTCCCTGATGTTACAGGTTGAACTCCGGGTACCGGAGATGAAACGGGTTCCACGCTTTCCCCCTCCTTAGAGTGAACGAGTCCGAGAACGTCAGCTTCGGACAGCTTTGTCGGCACTATAGCGATGGGTTGCGGCATGACGGACCCTATCACTTGGTTCTTCACCAGATACTATAGTACAGTCCCTAGATTGGCGATCAGCACGTGAAGCGGTTAGTTTGGCTCCACATGGACGATTCCATTCGCAATTGCGAGGCTGTGCCTGTCAAACAGTGACGACAATGGTTGCAAGACCCGGACTCCGTGTTGACGGGAGGTTTCTTTCACCATCATTTGGGACTCAGGCGGGACGCACAACGACACTGCGACGCAGAGGTTATTATATTCACGGCTATCCGGTCCAGGTTCCTGTGCTGCCGGTAGCGGGACATGCTTTTTCGTGGCACGCCTAAGCGGACGACGAACGATCGGAGTGGACGATCCATCCTCCATCTCGACATGCCGTTGACGGGGGAAGATTGCTTCGACGAAGCGGTCGCAAAAGTCGCAACCCAAGATGACTGGGGCGGCTAATTTCCGAGATACGACGAAGTCGAGTTTCACCACGCGAGTGCCAACGCGGACTACCAGTTCTATGAAACCCACCGTATCTAACGGTTTGTTGTTCGCGTCAGCGACCCCCGGGACGTGGTAGGGCCGAATCGGAGACTGCAAAGCAGGCGGTAACACTTCCTCCACGATAAAGTTCGGACCGGCACCGGTGTCTAAGACGGTAAGGTGTCGCACCATAAACTGGGGTGAAAGGCCAAGGTAAGCATAGACCTTGTAGTTTCTCTTGGCCATCACCAGAACTTTATCCGGGAACCGGTTATGGGAAACAGGTTTCCACGGACGACGCAGAACACTAAAGTGTTCCGAGTTCACCTCACTGACGGCCTCTTTCCTTGAAAGGATTTTGACCGTGGAGCAAGGCTTGGATGCCTCGGGCGCCGTCTACCTCGACTCTAAGGGCGCACCTCCTTGAGAGGAGACTCCCACATTTTGTTTTTCTGGGCCTGCTCCGCCGGAGGCGGCTGCTCAGGACGTTGAGCAGGCAACGCCGGGGCATCAGGTCCAGAAGGTACCGCAGAAGCGGTGGGGTGACCGACCAGGTCGGTAACACGGGATTCTGGTGCAGGTACGCCCCGAGCTCGGGGAAGCGACACGTGAAGTGGAACATCCGTTCGAGCACGGATATAAGATGCAATCGGAACAGCTGCTTTGTCCTCCGGGGATAGGTCCTCGTAATTGACTACGACTGGTGCCCATTCTCGGAGAGACAACACACATTGTGGAGAAGTATTGCCTGGTTTGTAGCAGAGATGACAAATCAGACCAGAAGCCACTGTTGGATGGCGAAGCTCGGTGAACTTGACAGCGGGGCGGGTATCTCTCCAACCAGGACGCGAAAAGCGGACATTACCACTCTTGTGTGAGACGCGTGGCGCACGGACGCGACCATTATCTGCATAGAGTAGCGTGTCATCCCCAATCACGTATTGTGACTCGTTCAAGGTTGAGGGTAACTCCGTTGTCGGGATGGAATGAACGTCGCTATGGGCTAGCTGCACGTTATCATAATCCCTTCGAGAGGCCTGTTCGTCGATCATCGAAGCTGACGGGGTACCCGGTTGTAACATCAACGCTTTTGCGGACCTAAGCCTGGAGCCAGGAGTGCGTGCGCGCAGTGCTCCACCTTCTGCGCGAGCGGACTGTACTAGTTCCAAATACGTGGCTTTAGGTCTACCTTCTTGACGTCGAGCAACAAGAGTCCGGATCGCAGGGTCCAAACCATCGACAAACATGGTGAAACGCTCTTCAGCGGGGTAAACATTACCACAGCGGTGAAAGGCCTTGTTAAGGCGCGACGAATAATCGGTTTCCGACTCGCCTGGACGTTGGCGAGTGTTCCGCAGGGCTACTATAGCCTGCTGAATGGCGAGGTTAGTACCATACGACCTCAGGAGGTATTGAACTGCTTCAGGCCAGCAAGTGACCCCTCCTTCGGAGGCGCGTGATGAAGCTCTGATAGGGTGACACTGGTCTTCTGCAAGCCTACGTGAGAAGTACCGTAAGGCAATGTAGGCCTGTCCCTCGTTCATTCCAAGGATGTCAGCTTCCGCGACCAGCCGTGCCAAGAAATCCAACACCAATGTTGGGTCTTCTCCAGAAAGCAACTGGTTGCGAAGTGAGAGCTGCATTCGCTTAATGCACTCCTTCACTCTTCCCGTACCACGGGGTGTACGATCCAAAGAGGAGTCCTCCAAACGGTAGTACCGGTATGATAAGAGCTTCTGAAAGAGCGAATTGGTCGGTTTCAGCTTCTTCAAACCTATGTGCTTCGTTCCCTTCGTGCGGGCGCGGATCACACTAAGGGTGGCTGTTGACCGCTTAGAGCGTGAGAAACGCTCACGGTGATCTACTTCCACCGATGAATCGGAAGAGTGGGACTCCGAGGATGAGGAGTCTGACGGTTCGGCATCCGTGTTTCTTCGATTCTTTCGAGCCTGGCGGTTCTCTTCTTTATTTCCCTTGTGGGATACTGCAACCGGCTCGGCCGGATCATCCCCCGACATTAGGGTTTGCTCCAACGTCTCGAGACGGCTTCGGACGCGCGAGAACTTGTCCGCGACGTCCTTGACAAAGGCCGAGTGTCCACCAAGGGACTCTAGAATCGAGTTCACATCCGCAAGGGGGACACGGAGGTCCTCAGAAAAATCCTGCGTACCAGTGTCACCCACCTTCTTTCGAAGGGAATCGAACTCCTCTGCAAGGATGACTTGAGCTTCCTGCATAAAGCGGAGTTGCTCTTCTACAGCTGCAAAGCTGGGATGGAGAGTGACATCCATAGCAAGGGAGAGCATCTGGGCGGCGGCAGACGCCTGTCCTGCTCCACTTGCTGGGGGTGTGGAATCAGAGACAGGAGGTCTCGAGTTCCTTCCACCTGGCACGCCAGTCGATCCACCGGTATGAGACCGTGAACGGACCAAAATACGGGTTGGTTGCGATGGTTCCGGTGCACCGGTTTGACTCCGCGTCCTTGTACGGTCTTTGGAAGACATGACATCAGAATCAGTGACACGTGAATATCCAAATCCAAACCCGATCGGCTAGTGGGGCCAAGAAACTTCTTCAAAGAGGACAACTGATATCAACCTCGATTTGTGAGTCCTGTTTCCGATTAATCGTGACTGAGTGTGCCCGACTCAAACTTCTAAGTCGGGAGACCAGTTTGTAGGACAATGCTTGGAGCGGAGACACCACGAAGATGTTCAGGATCTTCCTCTCTTGAGGGACACGCCTCAGGCGGAGGAGGCGCGTCCCAGCGGAGCACAGCAACAGAGCCACTCTGGAAAGGCACGACGGAGTCTGGTGTAGGACCGAGGCCAATCCGGCGAGATATACATAGAGTGTTTAGGTGAGCACGGCACAGTCCGGGGTGCGACCAATTCTAGGCGGAGCGGTACCACGGCGATTGTCGGAAAAGGAGCGAGGAAACAATCGTACGAGGTGGACGAGCGGGGTGAGTGGGGCAGCCACTCACGAGAGCTAAAAAGGAGAACAAGAGGAAAACGGGGGCGAAACCCTATACACGGGCGAGACTACGACAAGTGTAAGCGATTTAAATATGAACCCACGGTGGTGGAAGCACTCTGGTCGACAGACGAGTGGATGAACTAACGTGCGACGGGCGCTCACGCAGTATGCGGTGAAGACACGCCGAAGGCGAAGAGTTCAGAGCCAAGACTCCCTCCTTGGGATCTCCCAAGACGGTATTTACTGGGGAGCAGTGCTCAACCTCCTAAGTAGTGTGGCGCGCGATCCCTGACAGTGGGCGGGCGCCCGAAAAATAGACACTAAATAGCGATAGCGTAGCTAAATAAATACTGAAAATTACTAAATAATACTAACCATTAGGTAGAATCCGGGCCACATGTGGCACGCCTCGCACTCGAGCGTCGGCATCCGTGCAGTCCACGTGTTCCACTAGTTTGCACCTCCGGTCCTAACTGGCCGTAGGCACGCAATAGCGGTATAGCTTGTCAAAGACCAAGCTAGTCCTCAAGCGAGCGAAATCTCTAAGTCCTGGGAACAAACCCCCTTGAACGGCATTGCCCTTCAGATCTGGTTATTGAAGAGAAACAATTCTGCGTGTAGTGCGGTTAGAAGTATGTGATGCAGCCGTTGATACAGACAGCGTACGTTGGAGTCGATAAAGTCATTGGATAGCGTTTGTCAACAAAAAGATAAGCGCGTTAAGAGAGATGGTCAAATGGACTTATGAAGACGTCAAATGAGCGTTCTTTTCATGAGATTTCCGCCGCATTGTGCACTTTCTCAAGTCGCTGGTCGGCTTCAGTAAATACGATTTTGTTTACTTTGGCACTTCAAGGAATGTCGTGGCCACAAAGGTCACACGAAGTTTTCCTTTAAATACAATCCACCTTCAAAATAACACTGCCTGACAATTCAAGCATGCTATGCTTTATTGCAGCATGCGAGAGTCTGTGTGAAAGTCTTTAGCGCAGCCCCACGTAGCAGCTCTGCATTTAAAGTGCACCACGAGGAAGGAAATTGCGATGCAGACATCTCACGTAGCGGACATACCACAAGCAGCATGTCACCAAGAAAGATTCTTTGCAAGGGAAGAAAGCACGATCATCATCTGTTTGCCCTTCTCTATAGTTATCGTTCTCTTCTCTACTTACAAAGCTGAATACTTCTTATCAAGATCAAGGAGGCACTTTGTGTTCACGGCAGCTTGCTTTACTAATACCAGATGCTCACGCTCAACGCAGAGAAGGACTTGAATTGATTTTCGTCTCATGACCAGATCTGCTCCAATTTATTGGGGATCATCATCCTTGAAGTCAACATTTTGAGCATGGCGTCTCGTTTTTGGCCCCGATGCGGTTCGCTGCGTTCAATGTGACGCTATTCTTCCCAGAAGAATTGACCATCTCAATAGTTTACTCAGTGACTTATGTTGAGACGCACAAAATCAAGCACCAACGGATAACTGCCCATGCATCAAGTATAATGTCCTCCTGCGAAGTGTATTTATGTTTTTTTCTGGCTTTTGCTCCTCTTTCTCGTCTATGTTCAGCAAAATATCATACATTAAAGATTTTTTGTCACCATAGCTTTCAACTATCCGAGGATCGACCGCTGTTTCTTTAACTTTCTGTCAATGATTGGACTTGATAAGCGTGTACCCGTGATCTCATATCTTCAGCTAGACCGCTGCCTTCCGGAAAATGCTTCTGCAGGTTTAAAACTATGGAAGACTAAGAGTGTGTTCAATGGTGTGACGAGGAAGAGCTCGTCCGGTTCTTTTAATTGTGGATGAGACGGCGGCTAGTACTATATATGTACTTCGGGCGCACGCGTGCTTCGTGTGTGTTCAGTCTCAGACAGGATAGGACTGCTATCAGCGTGGGGAATCTGTGCGATCTGACACTCCCCGGCACGCTGATGGTAGTCTAATAGGCGTGGTACAATGATTAGTGCGCGGCAGAGTCAGATAAATGGCTGGTTTTCCAACGTTTTGGTGAGTTTATCTGCCAGCATGTTGACACCTTGCGATGTGTTCAAGGGTCATTCGCTTCGCCGTCACCAGATTTTGAAGGAATTCATAGCGTAGATAGATAAACTTTCGTCTTTACCTGGGTGCTGTTTGATTAGCGATAAGAATTGCCGCTTTATTTGCCCACCCTCATGGGTATTGAAACGTTGGGCGTCTGAACTATATCGCGGAGAGGACGGCGAAGCCACAGAGTTTTTTGCACGTCGGCAGATGAAGAGATATATTTGGCTTCAAAGGGGGACAATACAACAGTTTTTTGTTTCGATGACTGCCACATGACGGGACTGGCGGCAGGTAAATAAACAATTTCAGTGTATAATTTGCGGTCTGGGGTGGTTTTGAAGGTGTAATATGCATGTAGGATGAGTTCAGAGGTGGGAATGTGCTTGTAGAGAATGCTGTGAGATGTTGTACTTTTAAGGTTTTTGAGTAGTTACCGTAGTTGTCCACAGTTAGTGTGATTTGTATTTTTCATGTCGCCGGCAAGTCGACTGACGCTATGAGCGATGCCTGGACGGGTGGAGTCTGCAAAATATCTGAGCTCTCCGACTGTCTGGCGGAAGGTGTGAGCTTTCTCGGAAGGAACTTCGTTAGATTTAGCGGGGCTTACGGAGGTTTTGCTATAGAAGTATGGTGTGGGTTTAGGTTTGAAGTCCAGAAGGTTGTTTTTTTTCAAAATGGTTTGGATGGTGTGCGGCTCTGAGATGTGTAGGGCTCCATCTTTCTATATTTGGATTTTCCAATTCAGTAGGAGCTTTTGTTCTTCTAGTCGCCTTATTTTGTAACGGGTTTTGAGTTCCTCGTAGATATGGTCGATAACGGACGTTTGTGACGATGCCACGAAGAAGTCAATTGTTATAGTAATGAGAATTGGTCCTACGGGGGAATCAAAAGAAGATGAATGGCTCGATTTGTGCTTGTGCGTAACCATTTGAAAGGATAATATTTGTCAATTCTTTGAAGTATATGTGAGTTGCTGGGGGGGGTTCCGTAAAGGTTATCTCTTAATATTTCTGCGCGGCAGTTGCGTTTCAATGAGCTGTCGAAGCGGGGCTCTTTAGTCACGAATACTGGGTCAGTATGCTGGTAAAAATCGCGAAAAAAGGCCGAGAAAATAGCGAATTGCTCCATGGTTTGAATAAAAGCAGCTCCAAGGACCATTTTTTTCTGGTTTAGGGCCGTTCTGCAGTGTATATTGTAGTATTCTGCACTGTCGGAATGCCGATGGAGATTTTTGGGGCTAAGTAGGATGATACTCATAAGTGAGTACAACGGCTGAGATGAAGTTATGAAGCGGCATACTGCAGATCGTTCGTGAGGTGGTATGTTACACGTGGATCATCGGTTTGCCACGGCGCATCCGATTCGACCCTTTGTAGGGAAATACCGGATTGGCAACGGCGCATATACTGTAGTGAGTAGCCCCGTGGCAAGCATTATCCCGTACTGTAGAGGGGTTAATCGGCTAACAAAGCTTATATCTAGATATTATTATGTGCGGCGCTCACCTCTGTGCACTGTACTTAAGGCACAGAAGGGAGCGCCGACTTCAAAGTAAAGGAGACAACAAACGTGTTCACTACTCACTTGTTCCTTCTTCAGGATTCCTTAACCGGAGATCCGGACAAGCTACAACAAGTAGTTGTCCGTTCAAGAGTACCAACCACCCTTATTGGCGAGTGGGGCCTTACAACCCCCATCCTAGCTCGCTAGTGTTGTGCTCTACCAGACCTTCCCCTCAGCCGCAAGCTCTCATTCGGCAGTCCCGAACACTTTCGAAGGTGTCTGCTCTCTCCGCAGAGCGGATACTACAAGTGGTCTCCCGACTTCGAAACACTGTGGTTGGCTACTCGAAATATTTTGCACCTGGAACGTGGAATCGATACCGATCTTTAATTCGAATGGAATACGATCTCGGGAGCGGTTTCAGACCACGTCCAGCTATTACAGAGATCCGTAGTTAATTACGCTGTCGTATTGAATTGAAGACCTCAATTATTTCCTCGCCGAACATTGGATTTGTTCGGAATGCCGAAAAATAAGACCCATTCTAGTACTGTTGCCTCGGGTCCTTCAGACCCACGTACACGACCGAGGTCCGCCTCATCTACAGAAGCCAGAGAGCGACTATACCGTCAGGCGATGACGCGCTATCGTTCGGTAACCGACAACGAGATCTCTCGGATACACTGACGCCCGTGGAGTTGGCTATCGAACCAGCCACGGATGCAAATGGTTCCTATAATGAACCTAAAGACCCACAGGTCGTAACCCCTTTTGGAGAAAATGATTTACGCGCTCAGGTGCTTGGTCTCAACTTTGAGTCAAACGCCTATCGTGAGCGAATCATTGGATTGGAATCGCAGATGGCGAACATTACCGAAGAAGTCGAGCGCTTGGGCCGAAAACAAGTCGTACTCGCTCGTCGAGAAGAGAGGGACCCGATGCCCGCCGTTGTGACAACCCTGCGAGAGGATTTGAACCAAGTAATGGAAAGGCATGGTAATGCTCCGGAGGCTTTACCGGGCCGGACCGTTGACGTGGAGGAAATCCTCACTCGAGTTAACCCTCGTCTGGAACGCCTGGAGGCAGTAGTAAATGCACACACTACTGCTACCCAAGTCGTGAAAGACGAAAATGAATTCCCCTTGAGGGAAGAGCGATCGAGGAGATCTAAGTCAAGACGCCGCAAGAAGCGAAGGTCCAAGTCGGACACGTGGGATGATTCATCAGGATCGGAGGATGACGACTCCAGTTCGGATGAATCTGAATTGTCGACCACGTCCACTGAACATGTCAGTGATGATGGTCATCGTAGTTCCCGCTCTAAGAAGAGGAACAAGTTTTCTTGGCTATTAAGGAAGAAAGGTCCTAAGTACAAGCGACTCAGGTCACTTCCTTGTACGAATCCTTTGTATCGGAAAGTCCTGGACTACAGGTATTATTGCCTAAAGAAAGGAGGAAAGAAGCGATCGGGTCGCTAAATCGCAAATGTTGACGACCACATTAGGCGGTTGAAAATTGGACCGAATGATCTAGTCTTTGATGGAAAAACACCCATTCTCGTTATCGAGTTCCTTACTCGTTTTGTTGCAGAGGCGGACACCTTGGAAATGAGTGAACCTCAAGCTTGGGTTTCATTACCATATTTCTTGACGGGTTTTGCGTCCGAGCAATATCGTTCCGTTTGCTGATCCCTGACCGCTGACGAAGGAGGTGTGACATCCCGGCCGGAGGCATTACAGTACTTACTACGCAGCCATGCGACATCGAACGCAATCCGACAGGCTATCCTGGATCTTCGTGATGTGACCCAGAAACCTAGTGAGGGAGAAGAAGAGTACAGCTCGAGGCTTAACCGAATGGCCACGCGCTGTAGAAACTTTCTCCAAGCGGAGGACATGATTAACTTGTTCATTGATGGACTTGATCCCAACATCAAATATCTGGTGGCTCGGTTTCGAGAAAAGCATGAAAGAACCCCATTTCTGGAGTTGGTTCAGTTCGCGCAAGCTGAAAATGACGCGGTAAGAGCTCGCGGAGTTACGCGGAACACCACAACGCTTAGCGCATCCAAATCAGAGGAAGGACACAAACAAGCCGCGAAGTTCACTCGAAAGTTGTTCTACCTGGAATCTCCAGTTGACTCTCGAGAGTCGTCGTTCGCTAGACACGACATCCAATCGCAACACGATGCTATTCGACTTATGGATTATTGAAACTCATCGGTGCCCACAGAGGATCTACGTCACCCAGAATCCCAAGAGGAAGAAGCTCTGATGGCTACGGAGGGCCCACGCCCAGGAGCCCGTGCATACATGAAACCCCCGGAAGGAGGATTCAAGAACGAAAAAACTGGATGGGTGGACCAGCGAATAGCATCTCGATCACAACCGAGGTAGGCAGCACGCCGTGAAGCGTTAATATGCTATCTGTGCTATGGCCGTCATCATATCTCTTCAGAAGGTACCCTTCCTGCAAAGGATTTAGTTGGCGTCCTCACGAATTACGAAAAACTATCAGTGGAGGAAAGAACCCGAGTGCCGGCTGGTACCTACTGGTAATTGAAAGCATGGCTTAGCTGCCATCCTCGACATCAATCTGGAGCTCCAGTAATTCAGGACACCGAAGCACCACAGGATAATCCGCAAGTTGGAAGCAACGCCCAAAGGGCGGACCACCCGCCCTAGTCGGAAAACTAAGTGAGGGAACCCCTAGGTGGTTGGACCTATTCCATCGCGTAGAGCCGACCAGAGAGTACTCGCCTCCTTGTTACGGCGCTTGGAAACCCAAAGGTCTGATGAGGACTCATCATATTCCGTAGAGCGTATTGAATCCGTTCGTTGGAAAGCGAGTACTCTTTGACTGTGAACTCAATCGTCCTTGGAGACGTTATACTTGTCCATCGAAACGGGAGAACTTTATTATGATAATGCAGAAGAGCAACTATAATGTTTATGCCGCCATCGGCTTTGACAAAGATTTATTGACCCGCCGCCTGACAGTTCTTGACAGAGACGCCGGACCGAACTTTATTCGGATATCCGAACCCACCAATCAGGAACGAATTCTTTACGGTCCGTTGCCGGATATCCGAGACGCTAATAGGAATGGAAGCAGGAGAAATAGAAGCAGCACAATCTGTTTGGGTTTCACCTGTGGTGTTAGTCCCCACCTGATAGTTCTTTACGATTCTGTGTCGAATACCGGAAACTCAACGCAGTTAAGATACGTAATACCTATCCACTGCCTGGCATGGACGAGTGTATAGACAGCTTAGGCAATGCGAACGTGTTCACCACGCTTGAAGCCAACACTGGCTATTAGCAGGTTCCTGTAGCCGAAGAAGACCAGGATATAACTGCATTTGTGTCACACGCTGGACTATACCGTTTCAAGCAGATGCCCTTTGGACTTACAAATGCCCCGGCAACTTTCCAGCGCGCCCTGGACATATTACTCTCGAAGTATAAATGGAAAACATGTCTAATCTACTTGGACGATGTCATTGCCTTCTCTCAATATATGCAAAGTCATATGCGACATGTGGAGGAGATCCTAAAAGCGTTGCAGACAGCACGTATAACTCTGAAGTTCAAGAAATGCGAATGGTTCGCTAATACTGTGAAGTATTTGGGCCAAATTATTAGGCATGGTCAGCTTGCAATTCATGAAGCGCAGACAGCGGCAGTCCGCGAATCGCAACCACCGTCGACACAGACTCAATTGCGATCCTTCTTTGGATTATGTAACGTCTACAGACGATTCATACCGCGCTACTCTCACATTGCAGATCCATTGAACGCATTGTTTCGTAAAGGACAGCCTGTTAAGCTCGAGGATTTCGGACCCGCCGCAAACGAAGTCTTCAACACTTTGAAGACAAAACTCGTCTAAGCACCAATCTTGGCCTTGCCCAAACCTAACCTACTATATTCTTTGGATACCGACTCCAGTGAGTATCAGGTAGGGTGTGCCTTTTTTCAGACCCATCCGGACGGTCAGAGGAAACCAATCGGTTATTGATCACGAACGCTGATCGCTGCAGAGAAGAATTACTCCGTATCAGAAAAGGAATGCCTTGTGGTAGTGTGGGCGCTTACTAATTTACGACCCTATCTCCAGGGGGAAACGTTTACAATCCATACGGATTATTCGTCCCTACGATGGTTTTTATCGATAACAGACCCCTCCAAAAGATTAACACGCTGGCGCTTACGCCTTTCTGAATTCTATTTCGGAGTTAAACATAAGAAAGGACTGGCTTACATACAGGCCGACGCTTTGTCGCGGTCGGGAACTTTAGGGGAAACCCAAGGAGAAATCGATGACGATTTACCTTGGTTCTCAATGGATATTAACAACGATGAAACGCAACTTGAAGATCAAGAAGATGAAGGGGATTACTCCCAATTGGACACTCTCATGGCAACCCATGGAACTGAATCTCCTGATCAACTCGAGCGTTTCTCGATCACTAAGCTCCTCAATGAGCAACTCACGGATCAATTCTTTACAACAGTACGCTCTCGTCTTAACGGGGGGGAGGAGTTCCCCTTTTCGCTCGATTCCCGAGGTATATTGCTCCGACATGTCGAGGAGCATGATCAGATCGTGGTTCCGCACGCTTTGAAGAGTCGTGTACTCTTCTTGGCCCATTATGCGAAGTTATCTGGACACCCAGGAGGAACGAAGTTGTTTATGACACTAAGAAGGGACTTCCATTGGCCAACGTTGGCAATGAACTGCCATGCTACGGTAAAGCTATGCCGAAAGTGTGTGATGAATCACGTGAAACTATATAAGAAGAGGAGAAAGATGACTCTATTCCCGGCGAAGGCGCCTCTACAATTCGTCAGCATCGACATACTTGGAGAGCTAATTCGTTCCAACCAAGGATATCGCTACCTACTGGTAATTACGGATCGATTCTCGAAACACGTACGGACTGTACCGTTGAAGAGGATAACTGCCTCATTTATAGCTCAGGCTTTCGTCAAACACTGGGTGTATGTGTACGGACCGCCGGAAGTGCTGCTATCAGATAATGGAAAACAGTTTGTCGCTAAGTTCTTTCAGAACGTATGCCGAATATTAGGCATCATGAAAGTGTTTACCACGACCTACCATCCACAGTGTAATGGTCAGGTAGAACTCTACAACCGTACATTATTAGCCGCTCTTCGTCATTACCTCGCGAATCAGCCTAAGAAGTGGGACCTGTACACAGACACACTCTGTTATGCATACAACACGCAAGTGCATACGACGTCTACCAAGGGGGCTCCTTTTGATCTCGTGATATCACGTAGCCCACCGTCACTGCCTATGGGGTTGGATGAATTTGAGGAAGACAAACCGACACGGGCGAAAATCCATCTGAGGTGGAGAAACGACCTGAGGTTTAGAACAGAGCAGGCAGCTCGAGAATTGGCGAAAACGCAAGCCAGTTACAAACGTAATTCGGAGGCCCGACGTCGAAGACAGTTGTCAGATCTCAGGGTAGGAGGAAACGCGTTTGTCCGCGTGGAACGACTTGAGAAGCAGGATGGACCACGTCACATATTGCTATCGGTAGCATCCGGACCTTTCAAGGTAATGGAGCTCACCGATGACACGGTCGTCCTGAAGACAGGAGAGAACATTGAACGATTTTCGCGTGATCGTGTTGAAACCGCACCAGACCACCCTGAAACCCAGGAAGCTGAGAAAGAAAGCACTGTCCATCCGCAGAAACGGGAGCTACCCGTCGAATCAGACGATCCGCCTCCCGTCGCACACGGCGCTGACACGGCTCGTGATCTCCAGCTGTGCGGCAGTACAGTGGCATCCAGTGGCAATTCCCCGAATTATCTGAATAAGCCCCGTGGCAGGAACCAGCACACTGGTTCGACCACAGTACCTGAGAACATGAAAGATATTTTTAAAATTGGTCCAATTAGATCCGGTCCAGAAGCGGCTGCACACACGTCATCACTCTTTCAAGCTGAACCGTCAAGTGGAACGCCACTCGCTGGGCGATGGAGCTTGGCCGCCGACCGAAGAGAAGAAAGCGCAGATGAAGCTAGACCTTAGTTGGTGGTGGATGCACCCCTAACCGAACCCTCGGTGAAGAAGCCCGGCTTGGCTCAGAACCCTCAGAAGAACAGAGAGAACAAGAAACATGAACAAAAACGGATAACCGTAGACCCGACGACTGTGCAGTCAGAAGCCGAGAACGACGCTACAGAGGCACAAGAAGGACCTCCGCTGTCCGAACAGAGTACGCAGGTTCAACCTGAAAATATTGGGAGTTCCCAATCGCCCTCTCCGGAGCTTCCAGGAAATGACAACTTTGCCACATCCCGTCAGGATTGAACGCGTTCGTTTGTCAGACAGTATATGCCGGTGAACCGAACCCTCGCGCCATCCGCCTAAACTTTGGGAAATGCCCAGGAATACGTCATGGATCGCATCATCGATCACGGCGAAGACGAAGACACCCACAGACTACTGTATCGTATGCGTTGGTACAGTTTTCCTCCGGAAGCGAATACGTGGGAGCCAATAACTCATATCCCGCGCTCACAGGTTGTGCTTTATTATCGTCGCATTCGACTACCACTCCCTGTAGAGATGGAAACCGCGATGACGGGCTTTCGAAACGCGATTTCACGGAGCGACTGTTAATTCCCTTTCCCCTCAGAAGAAGAAGAAGACGAGAAGACTTGAGAAGAAGAAGACGAGAAGATTCGAGAAGAAGAAGAAAAAGTACTTAGGAACACGTGAAGTCATGGTAATAGAAAAATTTGGTTTATGGTATCGCCTCAAGGGTGTTGACGACATCTAAAGTCGGTCAAGGTACCTACCGGCAGGGATGGTTATTCAGCAGGGCGGTAAGATCAGCCCGATCTCCTTGCATCTGTTCTTCGGAGAAGCCCGCGTCTAAAAGGAATTGTCTCAATGGATCCAAAAAGGGATCCTCCGCATCGCTCGGTTGTTGGGCAAACCCATGATTTACCCCATCGACGGGTTGAGACCCGATGCCATAGCCGTTGGTGGCGAAGCAGCTGTCATATGAGCAGTACCGAATAGTTCGGGTTCATCCTCTAAATCGAGTTCTGCATCAGCACAGAGAGCTTCTTCATACCCCTGATCTGCAAACTCAGAAGGTGTGGCCTCATACACATATCCAGTACGCTAATTTGGAGGCCACTCCCTAGGATTCGAACGAAGGACACGAGCCTGATCAGACGTGATTATCTGACTGGTCCAGGGATTGTACCATACAAAGTCTTCAGCATTAGCTGTACGTCCCGGCGAATGATCTCGATGGCGCACCCTTGTGCCTCTAGCTGATTGCTCCAATGGAACCCCATGCCAGTCGATACTGTCGATGAAGTCTACCAAGAGTAGGAAGTCGTCATGATTGTCACGGAACCCCAACACAAGGGAAAGATCGAGCTGTCTCGCATATCTCCGCGCTGTTGACGACATATACCAAACCCGATAGGTATCGTATGCATCCCGGAGGATATACTCTTCCATCTTGGCAGTAAACTCGGGGAACAAGACCGTCCAGTATCCCGAGAACATGTTGTTGATCAACGCGGAACCGATATACGTTATGGCTGGGGAAAGCTCCCCCGGACATCCACGAGGGCTCTCGATCTCCGTCCAGTGTTCTGGCAGTGCGACATACCGTCCCACGCGAGCATTACGCCTAATTCGATCAATCTCGGTCATTTGGTTTGGGTCCAGGTATCCCAAGCGGGATCTCGTACGTCGTTCCCAACGAGGATAATCCCAGTATGGGATGTCTCTCTTATGGAGGAAGCGGAACTCCGCACGGAGCAACGGCCGGCCAAAGCGGAGTGCCGCGTTGCGTACATCGCGTAAGCCGCGCCATTCGTCGACGTCGACATCGTATAAGGCCTCGATGTACGAGTATCCTCTTCCATTCGTGCGAGCCATCCGGAGATCCAGATTCCAATCTTCAGTGAGAAAGACCGTGCTACTGAACCGGTTCAGACGCTAGTATATCAGCTTGGTGAACGGAGTTCGGGCTTCGTCCATACTTTCGTTGGTGTACCGGGCACTCGCGTTATCTGGCAAGGCACAGTGAGTAAGCCAATCGTGGCGGCGGATAGCCGCATAAGGAAAGCCGTCGGGAAGGTAACCGCTGAAGACGTATCGTTTGATCAACGCGTCATCGCGAAGAGCGACTGGGTCAAACCAGGAAGCCTGCGCGAAGAGGTCAGCATCGTCGAGAGGTTCTCGTCCCAACAAGTCCGCGGGATGTGGATAGCTGCGTTGAGCCCAACGAGACGGCGCTCGAATGATACCAGCGGAGGATACATAGGCTGCGTTCGATATCACACCTGAATCCGTAGGCTGTAAGGACAAAGATTGGAAACCCACGCAAGGAGACCGCATTGATCGGAAATCCGGAGGCCGCGCAGCATGCGAATCGAAGCCACTGCTAACGTCAGGACCCTCGGAGGGTACTTTTCCGTTGTTGGAGTTGTGCGGCGCGTAGGGACTCATCGCTGAGCAGTTCGAGACGGATGGTACTTTCTGTAAGCGAGGGAAAATTTCGGAACTCCGGTGCATATTCCGGTATATAATGACGCCTTGCGTCGCCGGTGCTTCGCGCTTAAGGGGGGGTGTGCAGTATTGTGCACTATCGGAATACCGATTGAGATTTTTTTTGTGGCCAAGTAGGATGATACTCATAAGTAAGTGCAACGGCTAACATGAAGTTATGAAGCGGCATACTGCAGATCGTTCGTGAGGTGGTATGTTACACGTGGATCATCGGTTTGCCACGGCGCATCCGATTCGACCCTTTGTAGGGAAATACCGGATTGGCAACGGCACATATACTGTAGTGAGTAGCCACGTGGCAAGCATTATCCCGTACTGTAGAGGGGTTAATCGGCTAACAAAGTTATATCTAGATATTATTATGTGCGGCGCTCACCCCTGTGCACTGTACTTAATGCACAGAAGGGAGCGCCGACTTCAAAGTAAAGGAGACAACAAACGTGTTCACTACTCACTTGTTCCTTGTTCAGGATTCCTTAACCGGTGATCCGGACAAGCTACTACAAGTAGTTGTCCGTTCAATAGTACGAACCACCCTCATTGGCGAGTGGGGCCTTACAACCCCCATCCTAGCTCGCTAGTGTTGTGCTCTACCAGACCTTCCCCTTAGCCGCAAGCACCCATTCGGCAGTCCCGAACACTGTCGCAGGTTTCTGCTCTCTCTGCAGAGCGAATACTACATATATGCTGACTTGTTCTGAATTAGAATCGACATGTGGCTGCATTCGGTCGCTTTGAACATTGCATCTCGCTTTGTGTCTCGCGAAGATACCTTTACTGGAGCGTTTGTAACGGTTTGTCATTTTATTGGGATTAATTTTGTTTTGAAGGGTGTCTCTGAGTACGATATCTATTGGATCGTGCCAGTGGAGACGATGATGTTCAGTTCTTCGTCGTATGCGTTTGCCCATCTATCTGCGCCCGGATACTGAAAGTATTTGCACATTGATGTGTGGGATGGGGTTTTGGGCGTAATGGTCAGGGGTATTGTGTTTGTCATGTTTCGGGATGATGATAATTCCTGGAGTTTTTGGAAAAGAGGTTTTAGGTGTTGAAAGTAAGGACAAAATTCAATGGCACGCCGGTGTTTGTACTGGTATGTTCTGAGGCTGGGGAAATGATATAGGTTGCTCTAGTATTCCACTACTCTTGGAAGTCCGATGGAATTTTTTTCGTCCAAGTACGATAATACGCATGGGTAAGAGCAACAGCTATGATGAAGTTATGAACCGGCATCTCACAGATAGCCAGCGAGGTAGTATGTTACACGTGGGATCTCGGCCTGCAACGGCGCATCCGATTCGACCCTTTGTAAGGAAATACCGGATGGGCAACGGCGCATATAGTGGGTAGCCACGTGACAACCAAGCCTACCCTTCGTAGGTGGAAGCCCATTTAGAGCTAGTTATCCAGTACTGTACGTCTGTGTTTTTGGAAAGCTAGTATTTGTTGCTAGATTTCTAATTTGGGTGTGCTAAAATGTCTATGGTTAGCATTCAAAAATCCGCAGAATTTTGATGCCAGAATATCTAGCGCAAAAATACCAGCCCAAGTACATTTTGGGGAGAATGTAGAAAACTATCAAACTTCCGCACTAACACTGGCACACTAGGAAGAATGGAAGAGAACTTGGGAGATATCTTTCGATACGCATTAATCCTAGTCCATGAATTCTACCGACAATGAAACGAATACAGAATGCTACCTAGCGCATGATCATTCATTTCGCGCAGGTAGCGTAGCTAGTATGAACCGTTCAAATGCCCTGCACATGCAATTAAGTGTCCTCTAATGACCCTAATGGACAGTGCATAATACTGCGATTCTGCAACTGAGACCCGAAACGGGTCCCAGTTGCACGTGAAATGAGATCTTCCCAATTCACATGCTGTGACCCGCTTTGCATCACGTCCTCCGATCGTTTCGCGCGACGCGAAGAACCCTCCATTCTGCGAGAACCGGCCAATCGGTACGCCAGTTCACCCTTCATCAATCATAAACTCCTATATAACTAGATAGACATCACAACATCACACAAGTTAGAGAGCAATTCCTCGCTTCATGCAAGCACATTCCATATAAACAAACTTACCTCTCCCAAAAATGTGCTCCTTGTCTTGCCTCCACTTTATGCATTCGCATCAACAAATAGACAAAAGTCAGATCTCTGTGACAAAACAAACCCAAACCACATCAGCACGACACTCACCTCTTTAGCGACCACTTATCCCACCTCTCGTCCAATCTTGCCTCCCTGTTCTCTTGCAGCAGCAAACAACGGCAAGTCAGATCTCCTTTCCTAACGCATACACGATACAATTGCAGCTCGCACTTACTTGTGATGCCACCATTTCGCGATCAATCACTGTCGTAACAAGAAAGAAATATAAATCAGACCTCTACCAAAAATCGAAAACAAATTACTTCAATGGCGCACTGTTCTCCTAAAAAACTTGCTCGGTCCAGTCCTTCTAGAATGTCCCCCTCCTCACCCAATCGCTCCTTTCTGTCGCTTCGCAGTAGCAATAAATAACATGTCAGAACTCATTCCAAAACCAGTACCAGACACCAGTAGCACTCGCACTTACCCGCACTTCCATCATTCCCCCTTCATACAACGTCACCCGCACTGTCGTAACAATAAACAAATACAAGTCAGATCTCCGTCAATAATAGAAAGAAATTTTCTCAGCGATGCACTCACATCCTAAGCAACTTGCTTGATTCACTTCCTTCAAGGAGGTTCCCCTCCCCACCCAATCTTTCCTCTCCGCCGATTCGCAGCAGCAAACAAGAACATGTCATATATCCTTCCTAAATCTTTACGAGACACCAGTAGCACTCGCATTCATCTTTAACTCAACGACTCCTGCCCCCCCATTCCAATTTTCTGTCGCTTTGCAGCCACAGTCGAAAATATGTGAGGTCTCCGTCCAGATTGCAGAGCATAAAACATAGCAAACCCACCTTTTCACCACCATGAGGGCTGCTGAAATAGTTTTCCCATGTTAGCAACCAGAAGGAGACCAAACACATAACGACAACGTAGCACGCCACGTACCTCCAAATTGCAACCCACACACCCGCCCACCCTCCACCCCACGCCGCATCACCCATCGTTCCCCTCACTCTTCGCTCGCTCGTGCATGACCAAAAACAGTTTCAACGACCCAGATCAACATAGATGACGTTCATCCTAATAGCAAGCTGGGCAATCCGTCACCCCCCACACCGAATTCCATCACTTAACGCCCCGATTGAGCTCCGACCCCTCTCGTACCAATAGAAACAGAGTCAACACTTGTGAAATGCAAGCAAAAACGTACACAATACCGCTTCTCACGCACCTAGAAAACGCGGAAGGTCCACCTGGTCCAGACGACGTCATATCACAGGATCGCAAGATCCCACAACCGCTCATCCGGCCACTACTCACAATCAACACAAGCACACACCGCCGCTCAAAGAATTCACAACTTTGAATATTTTCATTTCAACCCACTTTCTAAGCCCCATACGCCCCGTGTCTGTCTGGCCGCACGACTTGTGGGCGTCTTTGGCGCATCAATTGACGTCGGTGAGTACGCTTGATACGTTCAAACTCTCCCCACCGTCCTTGTCCTGCAACTTCCTCAGCTCCAGCCTGTATATGTTCTCCCCCTCTCACCTCGTTCTACGTCTTTTTCACCTCCCCGATTTACTTTCCGAGATCGCGCGCAGGCACCCTCCACACCATGCAGCCTTTTCGATTCCCAAGGTGCACCTTCCAGACAAAAGGTCACACTTTCCTTGTCCAACACCAGTGCCGGTGTTGCTACCGCACCTCCCGCAACCCCTTCCTCGCCGCCACCCCGAAAGATGGAACTCAATTCCCACCACGCACGAAGCGCCCAGGCGTCCAGACCGCAGACACCAGCTCCGTCGGCATCTCAAACAATCTTTCCAACAACGTTCCGCTGGTAGAAGAGGACGAGTACCATTCGAGGCAGCTCGCTCTGGCCATACGCTCCGCATACGCCACCCACATTCTCCACGCTTCTTTTAGCTCCCCATCTCCCAGCCCTCGCCCACCCTTGGAGCTCCATCCCATCGTCTCCTACATCTCATTCATGGCCACCAAGCTTGGCAAACGCAAAGCCGACGAACTCATTACCCTCCTTAAGGACGCTGACTACTCCCAAACACTCATTCAACCGGTAACCTCCGTCTCCCACTGCCTTCAACTTCATTCCAAACTATTCGAGGACACTGTCGGCTCCATCGGTTTCAAATCCACAACCGTTCGTCACAATCCCTTAAACATCACTACAACTCACTACCTCAAAAACCCCGTCGATGTCCTTCTCCAGCAACTTCGATACGCTACTCGTGCTAACACCTTCTTTCATCTCGTCAGGCAGTGATTTTGAAATGGGTCTCCTGCACTCGCTCATCCCATGGCTTCAAAACTCGGTAGTTGTATTTATCTGTACCTCAAACACCACATTCTCTGCTCTCAAGACCCAGAAGGTTTTAGGCACAACGCGTACATCACTGGCATGGAATATTTCATTGGCTTTATCTAGCTCTACTGGGAAAAGTCGTCCACAGCCCTGAAAAGCTCCTCTATCACCTCCTACCCCCTTCACCTCACCCTCCTCAACTTTTAAGACTCCTTCCGCTGCCATTGAATCTCCCGCAACTACACCCTCCTTGGCTACTTCCCCACCTCGTTCGACGCCCGTTCCTCCCTATCCGACGAGGGCTCCATCGAAGGCCACCCACTTTTTTCAGCCATCAGCCGCTCCACCCGAATGGAACTCATCCAAGAATCTCTACAAACCACCCTCGAACCCCTTACTGCACTCGCCCTCGAGGGTTTCCCTTTCCGTGATGAAGACCAGGTCATCCGACAGTGCCACCCAGTCATCGCAAACTATGCTGCAGACATCCCAGAAGCAAAAGGCATCCTCGCCATCCTACACGGCACAAACCCATCCAAGCCCTTCCACAGATGCCTAACATCTCGCTCCGACCTCAACCTCCACCTCACTTCCCTATCTCCTCGGACCGTTTCCAACACCCGTCACACCAGATCCGCACACAACGCTCTTCTCAAGGATGCCAACGACGCCGAACAACTTCGCCGACTACGCGTAGCAAGAACTCTCAGAGACCAAGCAGCATCTCTCCTCTGCACAAACTCCCTCTCCGCGTACCACTCCTTCTTCGAAACATACCCCTTCTTAATGTATCCCCACTCCTCACCCCTTACTCTATCTTCTCCTTCGAACCCCTTCACAATTTCCATCTGTTTACCTCCAAGCTCGTCAAACTGGCAACCATCGAACGCTTGAAGTCCGACAGCCTCTTCGCCACTGTCGAGTCCTCCAACGGCTCCTCAAAATCCTTCAAATCAATCCGAAGCTCCCTTCTCACCCATGCAAACAACATCCTCGCAGATATCGAAGCCAAATTCTCCGCACCCGGACTACACATCGACTTTTCCACACCAGAGAAGGGTACATACGTAAACGGGTTCTTCACAACTAACGGCATCAAAGGCATGCTCGAGGCAAAAGACTACCGCGCTGTCGACATGGTCTTCCCCTTCATAGGTGCCTTCTTTGACCGTTGTTGCGGTGAAGTTGACAGATCTCCCATCACCTCCATCGTCACGGCATACGCAGACCTCTTCACCACCGCACTTTACCACAACACCACCTCAGAATGGAGAGACCAACGACTTTGCGCCATCCAAGAACTCATCAAGCACTTCAAGTCCCTCTGCGTCTCCGTCCTCGCCCCTTTCCAAGCTTCTCACTTCGGAAAACTGAAGTTTCACCTTCTGGACCACATCATTGCTGACATTGATATATACGGAGGTCTTCAATTCACTGACGCCGGCATCTACGAACACGCACAACTCCTCTTCAAAAATCACTATCGACGCACATCCCACAAATCTTCAACCGCTCAGAGAGAAACAGTCGACGCAATCCAACTTACAGAAGGCTTCCGAAACTCAACCGCCATTCCCCACCACATTTCCTCCTCCTCAAACACCTCCTTTTGTCGTGCTCGACGGTTTTATATAGTCTGCGACGGTACCACCGTACTCTTTCGCGAAATTATCACTCCAAAGAAGTACTTCCGTGCAAACCAAAACTGCTCCAATGCTTCTCTCTCAAACATCTTCACCTCTTCCACCCTTTCTTTCATCACCCAAATCTCACGTGACGCCATTTCACCCTTCCACGACCTATGCCTCGAAGCTCTCGGACTCTCTTCCTCTTCCCTGTCTCTCTCCTCTCTTCTCTTCTCCCTCTTCAACTCCGCCTTTATTAACAGCGGGTGCACCCCCGCCTTCCAAGACGTCGACCAAACATTCAACTGCATCCGTTTCAAAGAACCCCCAGTCCCTGTCACACAGCGCATATTTGCCACCTCCGCCTTCGGTCCTTGCAAACTTCCAAAGTTCTCCCACATTCTCGCCTCCGGTACTTCATCACCTAACTGCAACTTCCCCACTGTTTCGGTGCGTAAGCTCCTCGCCCTTCTTCGCTTTCCTAAAAAAGATGAAGATCCTGACGAACGCGAATACGCTTTCGTCCACTTCTTCGAACTCACAACTCCCCTCGATAACGTGGATGAAATCATGAAGTGCATCACCCTCCGTTGGGCAACAGACGATGAACAGGACCACACCATCCTCCCAGCTGGAAACAGATTCCAACGCTCTGGCACCTATGTCGCATCCAGGTTCGGTCTCGTTCCCTTCTCCGCCATCCCTAGTTCCGTCCACCTGGTTCGCCAGAACTACCTAGCACGCCCTTTCTTCCCGCCCCTCCCCTGGCGTTAACATCGCTTCTATATCAACAGATTCTACAGCGACCCACGAGCAAGAGCTTGTTTCCCTACAAAAGAATCAATATTAGGCAAATGACACCCATTTTCTGATAATAAACTTATCACTCATCAACAATATCTTTTTCACCTCCGCCTTCAACCACCTCCCCCTCCCTCTCCTCCCTTTCTTCTTTCGCCTCCCGCATTTCTTTCTCCTCCGCAAGCAACTCTCTAAACTCGAGTTCTTCAGGCATACAACGTCCGACGTAGCAATCAAATACATACCTAAGAAAAGTCGTCATCTACTCCAGAAACACCTCGTATCGAACACCCAGATAGACTACTTGGTTCGAAGGCATCCAAAACGCAACGGTCCCTTCACGTTCTTCATTTCCCAGCACTTCAGTCGGGTCCTCATCCTTCACAACATGGTTCACAAGCTCCTCTCCGTACTTCTCTTCCACCTTCCTTCAAGCTGTCCGTGAGATATCCTCCACAGCAACCGGAAGATGCTTCGAATACAGTTTCGGAAACAACATCTGTCGCTTCCCTTCTGTACCCGTCTCCTCATCCAACGCCTCTACCACAGATGCAATCCACGCATCCAAGCGGGCTAGATGCATCACACTTCCATCCACATACGGTGTCTCCCCTTTCTTCCACGGTTGCTCCACATCGTACCCCATAAACTCTCTAAAAACCTCCACACTCAATCCGCTCTTGAAGTAAATGTCATCTGGTTCATCTCCATACTTTGCCGAGTTCACATCGTACCCTGAAAAACATAATTTCTCCAGCTGTTCCAACCTCCATGCAGATATGAAGGGCTCTCCATTCGGGTCTTTCGGCAACAGCTTCTCCCGAGCCTCCATCTTCTCCTCTTCATACAACACATTCAGTTTTTCAGAGTCCTCGTTAAGGGGTTTCCTAGCAAGTAGAGTATACCCCAGACCCAAAAATAACCTATCCCTAGCATTCCTTTTCCGCACCCCCACAGCATCACTGAGAGCCTGTTTCATCCCCCTCCTCAAACACGTATCACTCCTCAACTCCTCTTCACACTGCGTTTTCATCCCCATCCACGCAAACTTTCTCCATATCAAATTCTTCAACTCCATCCGCACCACATGCAACAACATCTCATCACTCCCCACCTGAAAAGACGGAGTGTAGGTCTTCGGTCCCCACGACTTTCTTCCTATTATCAGCTGCATAGAATCCAAAGGCACCATCCCCTTTAATTTATAATCAGAATAATCTGATTCCATCCCGCCCTCATGTCTTCTGCCCAGTTCGACCAGTTTCGCTCCGGTTCCCTCTTTCTGAGGCACAATTCAATGGTCTCCTCTTTCACATTACGCAATTTGTTCTCGTACACTCTCGAGGCTACTCCATTAAATCACATGCCCATTTCAATTCCATACCGTTTCCAACCCCCCTTCCTTTTTGTATTATCCGCTCTGTGGAGAGAGCAGACACCTGCGAAAGTGTTCGGGACTGCCGAATGGGTGCTTGCGGCTAAGGGGAAGGTCTGGTAGAGCACAACACTAGCGAGCTGGGATGGGGGTTGTAAGGCCCCACTCGCCAATGAGGGTGGTTGGTACTATTGAACGGACAACTACGTGTTGTAGCTTGTCCAGATCTCCGGTTAAGAAATCCTGAACAAGGAATAATTGAGTTGTGGACACGTTTGTTGTCTCCTTTACTTTGGAGTCGGCGCTCCCTTCTGTGCCTTAAGTACAGTGCACAGGGGTGAGCGCCACACATAATATTACCTAGATATAAACTCGGTTAGCCAATTAACCCCTCTACAGTACGGGATAATGCTTGCCACGTGGCTACTCACTACAGTATATGCGCCGTTGCCAATCCGGTATTTCCCTACAAAGGGTCGAATTGGATGCGCCGTGGCAGACCGATGTTCCACGTGTAACATACCACCTCACGAACGATCTGCAGTATGCCGCTTCATAACTTCATGTTAGCCGTTGCACTTACTTATGAGTATCATCCTACTTGGCCACAAAAAAAATCTCCATCGGCATTCCGATAGTGCAGAATACTACACATCCTCCCTTAAGCGCGAAGCACCGGCGACGCAAGACGTCCTTATAGACCGGAATATGCACCGGAGTTCCGAAATTTTCCCTCGCTTAACGAAAGTACCATCCGTCTCGAACTGCTCAGCTATGAATCCCTACGCGCCGCACAACTCCAACAACGGAGAAGTACCCTCCGAGGGTCCGGGCGTTAGCAATAGCTTCGATTTGCATCCTGCGGGGCCTCCGGAATTCCGATCCATGCGGTCTCCTTGCGTGGGTTTCCAATCTTTGCCCTTACAGTCTTCGGCTTCAGGTGTGATGTCGAGCGCGGCTCATGTATCCTCCGCTGGGATCATTCGAGTGCCGTCTCGTTGGGCTCAACGTAGCTTTCCACATCCCGAGGACTTGGTGGGACGAGAACCGCTTGACAGTGCTGACCTCTTCTCGCAGGCTTCCTGGTTTGACCCAGTCGCTCTTAGCGATGACGCGTTGATCAACCGATACGTCTTCAGCGGTTACCTTCCCTACGGCCTTCCGTATGCGGCTATCCGACGCCACGATTGGCTTACTCACTGTGCCTTGCCAGATAACGCGAGTGCCCGGTACACCAACGAAAGTATGGACGAAGCCCGAATTCGGTTCACCAAGCTGATATACCAGCGTCTGCACCGGTTCATTAGCACGGTCGTTCTCACTGCAGATTAGAATCTGGATCCCGGGATGGCTCGCACGAATGGAGAAGGATACTAGTACATCGAGTCCTTATACGATGTCGACGTCGACGAATGGCGAGGCTTACGCGATGTACGCAACGCGGCACTCTGCTTTCGCCGGCCCTTGCTCCGTGAGGACTTCCGCTTCCTCCACAAGAGAGACATTCCATACTGGGATTATCCTCGTCGGGAACGACATACGAGATCCTGCCTGGGATACCTGATCCCATAAGAAATGATCGAGCTTGATCGAATTAGGTGGAATGCTCGCGTGGGACGGTATGTCGCACTGCCAGAACACTGGGCAGAGATCGAGAGCCCTCGTGGATGTCCGGTGGAGCTTTCGACAGACATAATCTATATCGGTTCCGCGTTGATCAACGACACGTTCTCGGGATACTGGTCGGTCGTGTTCTCCAAATCAGAGTACTGGATATGTGTATGAGTCCACACGTTCTGAGTTTGCAGATCAGGAGTATGAAGAAGCTCCCTGTGCTGATGCAGAACTCGATTCTGAGAATTAACCCAAACTATGCAGTACTGCGCATATGACGGTTGCTTCGCAACCCACGGCTATGGCATCGGGTGTCAACCCGTCGATGGGGTACCATCATGGGTTCACCCACCAACCGAGCGATGCGGAGGATCACTTTTTGGCACAATTGAGACAATTCCTCTTTGACGCGGGCTTCCCCGAAGAACAGCTGCAAGGAGATCGTGCTGATCTAACCTCCATGCCGAATAACCGTACCCGCGGGTAAGTACCTTGACCGACTTTGGATGTCGTCTACACCCTTGAGGCGATACCATAAACCAAATTATTCTATTATTATGACTTCACGTATTCCTAAGTACTTTTTCTTCTTGTTCTCGAATCTTCTCGTCTTCTTTTTCTCAAGTCTTCTCGTCTTCTTCTTCTTCTGAGGGGAAAGGGAATTAACAGTCGCTCGGCGAAATCGCGTCTCGAAAGCCCGTCATTGCGGTGTCCATCTCTACAAAGAGTAGTACTCGAATGCGACGATGATAACGCACAACCTGCGAGCGCGGGATATGAGTTATTGGCTCCAACGTATCCGCTTCCAGAGGATAACTGTGCCAACGGATGCAATACAGTAGTCTGTGGGTGTCTTCGTCTTCGCTGTGATCGATGATGCGATCGATGACATATTCCTGGGAATTTCCCAACGTTTCGGCGGATGGCGCGAGGGTTCGTTTCACCGGGTTATACCGTTTGACAATCGAACGCGTTTAATCCTAACGGGATGTGGCAACGTTGTGGTTTCCTGGAAGCTCCCGAGAGGGCGTGTTGGGAACTCCCTATATTTTCAGGTTGAACCTGCGTAGTCCGCTCGGACAACGGAGGACCTTCTTGTGCCTCTGTGGTGTCGTTCTCGGCTTCTGACTGCACAGTCGTCGGGTCTACGGTTATCCGTTTTTCTTCATGATTCTTGTTCTGTCTGTATTTCTGAGGGTTCTGAGCCAAGCCGGGCTTCTTCACCGAGGGTTCGGTCAGGGGTGCATCCACCACTAATGAAGGTTTAGCTTCATCTGCGCTTTCTTCTCTTCGGTCGGCCGCCAAGCTCCATCGCCCAGCGAGTGGCGTTCCACTTGACGGTTCAGCTTGAACGGGTGATGGCATGTGTGCAGTCGCTTCTGGGCCGGATCTAATTGGACCAATTTTAAAAATATCTTTCCTGTCCTCAGGTACTGTGGTCGTACCAGTGTGTTGGTTCTTGCCACGGGGCTTATTCAGATAATTCGGGGAATTGCCACTGGATGCCACTGTACTGCCACGCAGCGGGAGACCACGAGCCGTGTCAGCGCCGTGTGCGACGGGAGGCTGATCGTCTGATTCGACGGGTAGCTCCCGTTTCTGCGTATAGACAGTGCTTTCTTTCTCAGCTTCCTGGGTTTCTGGGTTGTCTGGTGCGGTTTCAACACGATCGCGCGAGAATCGTTCAATGTTCTCTCCTGTCTTCAGGACGACCGTGTCATCGGTGAGCTCCATTACCTTGAAAGGTCCGTATGCTACCGGTAGCAATATGTGACGTGGTCCATCCTGCTTCTCAAGTCGTCCCACGCGGACAAACGCGTTTCCTCCAACCCTGAGATCTGACAACTGTCTTCGACGTCGGGCCTCCGAATTACGTTTGTAACGCGCTTGCGTTTTCGCCAATTCTCGAGCCGCCTGCTCTGTTCTAAACCTCAGGTCGTTTCTCCACCTCAGATGGATTTTCGCCGGTGTCGGTTTGTCTTCCTCCAATTCATCCAACCTCATAGGCAGTGACGGTGGGCTACGTGATATCACAAGATCAAAAGGAGCCCCCTTGGTAGACGTATGCACTTGCGTGTTGTACGCATAACAGAGTGTGTCTGTGTACAAGTCCCACTTCTTAGGCTGATCCACGAGGTAATGCCGAAGAGCGGCTAATAATGTACGGTTGTAGCGTTCTACCTGACCATTACACCGTGGATGGTAGGTCGTGGTAAACACGTTCGTGATGCCTAATATTCGGCATACGTTCTGAAAGAAATTAGCGACAAACTGTTTTCCATTATCTGATAGCAGCACTTCCGGCAGTCCGTACACATACACCCAGTGTTTGACGAAAGCCTGAGCTATAAATGAGGCGGTTATCCTCTTCAACGGTACAGTCCGTACGTGTTTCGAGAATCGATCCGTAATTACCAGTAGGTAGCGATATCCTTTGTTGGAACGAATTAGCTCTCCAAGTATGTCGATGCTGACGAATTGTAGAGGCGCCTTCGCCGGGAATAGAGTCATCTTTCTCCTCTTCTTATATAGTTTCACGTGATTCATCACACACTTTCGGCATAGCTTTACCGTAGCATGGCAGTTCATTGCCAACGTTGGCCAATGGAAGTCCCTTCTTAGTGTCATAAACAACTTCGTTCCTCCTGGGTGTCCAGATAACTTCGCATAATGGGCCAAGAAGAGTACACGACTCTTCAAAGCGTGCGGAACCACGATCTGATCATGCTCCTCGACATGTCGGAGCAATATACCTCGGGAATCGAGCGAAAAGGGGAACTCCTCCCCCCCGTTAAGACGAGAGCGTACTGTTGTAAAGAATTGATCCGTGAGTTGCTCATTGAGGAGCTTAGTGATCGAGAAACGCTCGAGTTGATCAGGAGATTCAGTTCCATGGGTTGCCATGAGAGTGTCCAATTGGGAGTAATCCCCTTCATCTTCTTGATCTTCAAGTTGCGTTTCATCGTTGTTAATATCCATTGAGAACCAAGGTAAATCGTCATCGATTTCTCCTTGGGTTTCCCCTAAAGTTCCCAACCGCGATAAAGCGTCGGCCTGTATGTAAGCCAGTCCTTTCTTATGTTTAACTTCGAAATCGAATTCAGAAAGGCGTAAGCGCCAGCGTGTTAATATTTTGGAGGGGTCTGTGATCGATAAAAACCATCGTAGGGACGAATAATCCGTATGGATGGTAAACGTTTCCCCCTGGAGATAGGGTCGTAAATTAGTAAGCGCCCACACTACCACAAGGCATTCCTTTTCTGATACGGAGTAATTCTTCTCTGCAGCGATCAGCGTTCGTGATCAGTAACCGATTGGTTTCCTCTGACCGTCCGGATGGGTCTGAAAAAGGGCACACCCTACCTGATACTCACTGGAGTCGGTATCCAAAGAATAGAGTAGGTTAGGTATGGGCAAGGCCAAGATTGGTGCTTAGACGAGTTTTGTCTTCAAAGTGTTGAAGACTTCGTTTGCGGCGGGTCCGAAATCCTCGAGCTTAACAGGCTGTTCTTTACAAAACAATGCGTTCAATGGATCTGCAATGTGAGAGTAGCGCGGTATGAATCGTGTGTAGACGTTACATAATCCAAAGAAGGATCGCAATTGAGTCTGTGTCGACGGTGGTTGCGATTCGCGGACTGCCGCTGTCTGCGCTTCATGAATTGCAAGCTGACCATGCCTAATAATTTGGCCCAAATACTTCACAGTATTAGCGAACCATTCGCATTTCTTGAACTTCAAAGTTATACGTGCTGTCTGCAACGCTTTGAGGATCTCCTCCACATGTCGCATATGACTTTCCATATATTGAGAGAAGGCAATGACATCGTCCAAGTAGATTAGACATGTTTTCCATTTATACTTCGAGAGTAATATGTCCAGTGCGCGCTGGAAAGTTGCCGGGGCATTTGTAAGTCCAAAGGGCATCTGCTTGAAACGGTATAGTCCAGCGTGTGACACAAATGCAGTTATATCCTGGTCTTCTTCGGCTACAGGAACCTGCTAATAGCCAGTGTTGGCTTCAAGCGTGGTGAACACGTTCGCATTGCCTAAGCTGTCTATACACTCGTCCATGCCAGGCAGTGGATAGGTATTCCGTATCTTAACTGCGTTGAGTTTCCGGTATTCGACACAGAATCGTAAAGAACTATCAGGTGGGGACTAATACCACAGGTGAAGCCCAAATAGATTGTGCTGCTTCTATTTCTCCTGCTTGCATTCCTATTAGCATCTCGGATATCCGGCAACGAACCGTAAAGAATTCGTTCCTGATAGGTGGGTTCTGATATCCGAATAAAGTTCGGTCCGGCGTCTCTGTAAAGAACTGTCAGGCGGCGGGTCAATAAATCTTTTTCAAAGCCGATGTCGGCATAAACTTTATAATTGCTCTTCTGCATTATCATAATAAAGTTCTCCCGTTTCGATGGACAAGTATAACGTCTCCAAGGACGATTGAATTCACAGTCAAAGAGTACTCGCTTTCCAACGAACGGATTCAATACGCTCTACGGAATATGATGAGTACTCATCATACCTTTGGGTTTCCAAGCGCCGTAACAAGGAGGCGAGTACTCTCTGGTCGGCTCTACGCGATGGAATAGGTCCAACCACCTAGGGGTTCCCTCACTTAGTTTTCCGACTAGGGCGGGTGGTCCGCCCTTTGGGCGTTGCTTCCAACTTGCGGATTATCCTGTGGTGCTTCGGTGTCCTGAATTACTGGAGCTCCAGATTGATGTCGAGGATGGCAGCTAAGCCATGCTTTCAATTACCAGTAGGTACCAGCCGGCACTCGGGTTCTTTCCTCCACTGATAGTTTTTCGTAATTCGTGAGGACGCCAACTAAATCCTTTGCAGGAAGGGTACATTCTGAAGAGATATGATGACGGCCATAGCACAGATAGCATATTAACGCTTCATGGCGTGCTGCCTACCTCGGTTGTGATCGAGATGCTATTCGCTGGTCCACCCATCCAGTTTTTTCGTTCTTGAATCCTCCTTCCGGGGGTTTCATGTATGCACGGGCTCCTGGGCGTGGGCCCTCCGTAGCCATCAGAGCTTCTTCCTCTTGGGATTCTGGGTGACGTAGATCCTCTGTGGGCACCGATGAGTTCCAATAATCCATAAGTTGAATAGCATCGTGTTGCGATTGGATGTCGTGTCTAGCGAACGACGACTCTCGAGAGTCAACTGGAGATTCCAGGTAGAACAACTTTCGAGTGAACTTCGCGGCTTGTTTGTGTCCTTCCTCTGATTTGGATGCGCTAAGCGTTGTGGTGTTCCGCGTAACTCCGCGAGCTCTTACCGCGTCATTTTCAGCTTGTGCGAACTGAACCAACTCCAGAAATGAGGTTCTTTCATGCTTTTCTCGAAACCGAGCCACCAGATGTTTGATGTTGGGATCTAGTCCAGCAATGAACAAGTTAATCATGTCCTCCGCTAGGAGAAAGTTTCTACAGCGCGTGGCCATTCGGTTAAGCCTCGAGCTGTACTCTTCTTCTCCCTCACTAGGTTTCTGGGTCACATCACGAAGATCCAGGATAGCCTGTCGGATTGCGTTCGATGTCGCATGGCTGCGTAGTAAGTACTGTAATGCCTCCGGCCAGGATGTCACACCTCTTTCGTCAGCGGTCAGGGATCAGCAAACGGAACGATATTGCTCGGACGCAAAACCCGTCAAGAAATATGGTAATGAAACCCAAGCTTGAGGTTCACTCATTTCCAAGGTGTCCACCTCTGCAACAAAACGAGTAAGGAACTCGATAACGAGAATGGGTGTTTTTCCATCAAAGACTAGATCATTCGGTCCAATTTTCAACCGCCTAATCTGGTCGTCAACTTTTGCGATTTAGCGACCCGATCGCTTCTTTCCTCCTTTCTTTAGGCAATAATACCTGTAGTCCAGGACTTTCCGATACAAAGGATTCGTACAAGGAAGTGACCTGAGTCGCTTGTACTTAGGACCTTTCTTCCTTAATAGCCAAGAAGACTTGTTCCTCTTCTTAGAACGGGAACTACGATGACCATCATCACTGACATAGTCAGTGGACGTGTTCGGCAATTCAGATTCATCCGAACTGGAGTCGTCATCCTCCGATCCTGATGAATCATCCCACGTGTCCGACTTGGACCTTCGTTTCTTGCGGCGTCTTGACTTCGATCTCCTCGATCGCTCTTCCCTCAAGGGGACTTCATTTTCGTCTTTCACGACTTGGGTAGCAGTAGTCTGTGCATTTACTACTGCCTCCAGGCGTTCCAGACGAGGGTTAACTCGAGTGAGGATTTCCTCCACGTCAACGGTCCGGCCCGGTAAAGCCTCCGGAGCATTACCATGCCTTTCCATTACTTGGTTCAAATCCTCTCGCAGGGTTCTCACAACGGCGGGCATCGGGTCCCTCTCTTCTCAACGAGCGAGTACGACTTGTTTTGGGCCCAAGCGCTCGACTTCTTCGGTAATGTTCTCCATCTGCGATTCCAATCCAATGATTCGCTCACGATAGGCGTTTGACTCAAAGTTGAGACCAAGCACCTGAGCGCGTAAATCATTTTCTCCAACAGGGGTTACGACCTGTGGGTCTATAGGTTCATTATAGGAACCATTTGCATCCGTGGCTGGTTCGATAGCCAACTCCACGGGCGTCGGTATATCCGAGAGATCTCGTTGTCGGTTACCGAACGAGAGCTCGTCATCGCCTGACGGTATAGTCGCTCTCCGGCTTCTGTAGATGAGGCGAACCTCGGTCGTGTACGTGGGTCTGAAGGACCCGAGGCACCAGTACTAGAATGGGTCTTATTTTTCGGCATTCTGAACAAATCCAATGTTCGGCGAGGAAATAATTGAGGTCTTCAATTCAATACGACAGCGTAATTAACTACGGATCTCCGTAATAGCTGGACGTGGTCTGAAACCGCTCCCGAGATCGTATTCCATTCGAATTAAAGATTGGTATCGATTCCACGTTCCAGGTGCGAAATATTTGGAGTAGCCAACCACAGTGTTTCGAAGTCGGGAGACTACTTGTAGCATCCGCTCTGCGGAGAGAGCAGACACCTGCGAAAGTGTTCGGGACTGCCGAATGGGTGCTTGCGGCTGAGGGGAAGGTGTGGTAGAGCACAACACTAGCGAGCTGGGATGGGGGTTGTAAGGCCCCACTCGCTAATGAGGGTGGTTGGTACTATTGAACGGACAACTACGTGTTGTAGCTTGTCCAGATCTCCGGTTAAGAAATCCTGAACAAGGAATAATTGAGTTGTGGACACGTTTGTTGTCTCCTTTACTTTGGAGTCGGCGCTCCCTTCTGTGCCTTAAGTACAGTGCACAGGGGTGAGCGCCGCACATAATATTACCTAGACATAAACTCGGTTAGCCAATTAACCCCTCTACAGTACGGGATAATGCTTGCCACGTGGCTACTCACTACAGTATATGCGCCGTTGCCAATCCGGTATTTCCCTACAAAGGGTCGAATCGGATGCGCCGTGGCAGACCGATGTTCCACGTGTAACATACCACCTCACGAACGATCTGCAGTATGCCGCTTCATAACTTCATGTTAGCCGTTGCACTTACTTACGAGTATCATCCTACTTGTCCACAAAAAAAATTTCCATCGGTATTTTGACAGTACAGAATGCTACACCTTTTTCGCCACCCACTTGTTCTGGTCGACCACGAAGAGTCTCTCGCAAAGACGTCAGCAGCACTTCCATTTTCCTATCTTCGCCCTCCGGCCTCATCTCCCTGTGTGCGATTTCCAAGCTTATTCGCAAACTTGCGTTGTCATCCCTTGCTCTTTTGAGCTCCCCCTTCATGTCTCCAAGCTTGGCCAACAGCTGCTTCCGTCCCATAAACTTCGTTTCTCCATACTTAAACCCCTTGTGTTAGCCTTCCTTCTCCGGGCGAATTGCATCCTCATCCTCCGCATCCCCACCCCAGAGTCCCTCTCCTTTTTCAACCTCCCCTCCCTTCCTCCACTCCCTCACACTCTGGTTTCTCGGAGGTCTCCCCGCGCCCATTCGGTCGTTTGACCCCTCAGCATCTCCATGTTCGACACTCCTCACTGCATGATCCGGGGTCTGTCGATAAGAAGAACGTTGGATCGATCCACGTACCGGGTCTCTGCGAATCTGCACCCCCTTCCTTCCAACAACAACTCCTTTTCCCTCAGGCCCCGTCCCTACACGTTTCTCCCCGCTCACGCTTGGTACGGCCCTTGGAAAACGAACTTGGCCCTTATTCCGTCCCGCACTTTCACCTGGAAGAATTTCGTCCTTTGCTTCGTCAAAGACGTGTTTCTTTGAAACAGCATTTCCTTCGCGTACATCATTTATTCCTGAACCAACCCCCTCTGCCTCATTGCCGTCGCCCTTTCCCTGGAAGTTAGCACCAAGGGAACCACTAAACAGTCGCCTCTTCGCTTCTCTCTCAGTCCCATTCTCTTCGTCACTAGCTAAGGTTGGAATGTCGTGAACGGCCCGATTACGAGTCAGCGGACCTCCCGTCTTTCTGAAGTTCTTCCTCACCACCTCGCTCACCGTACCTTCCGTCGCAGACGCCGAATCTCTTTCTTGCTCCTTTTCCTTCACAGTCTTAGCAGAGGCATTCTTGGCTGAAATTGCAGACGGAGCGGAGGACGGTGTCAGTAGAAGAGTCGGCCATTCACCAGCATAACTTCTCATCATTTTCACGTCCCAGAAATATAAAGAGTTGCTCTTCACATTTCCCAGACGGTTTGGTACAGTATCTGTAGATTTGAACGGATAAGGGTAATCCATTTCTTTCTCATCCCGAATCAACACCTTTCATACCACCACAGGTTTCTCCTTCGCCTTCGCGACGAGTTTGTGACCATGCAAATCTCTCCCCAAATCTCCCGTAAGCCTTCCCGTCGCATCAACCGCACCCCTGACAAATGCCTTCCCCACGATCTTCTTTTCACCGTTCGGCGTGGTCACTAACAGAGTCACCTGCTCGTCAGGTTTCGGCTTCCATGGTAAGGTTCCTACCTTCTTCGCCCGCGTTTCCCTGCTGCGCGTTGTAGGCATCGCGTCGTTCCTGCTAAAAGCCGTAACAGGCGGCTTGGGGTTCCGAGAACTCCGAATGAGCCTCCTGTTCTCTGCATTTTTGCGCCGCATCACGTGAACCTCTCGATAAGCGTCACCGAACCTCTCGCAGACCGTCACGAAAAGCACGGCGCGCTGACAACGTGAATGAACACTCGTTGGCTACGTAGCCGTTCGATAGGGCTCACGGTCTTGCTTAACCTCTCGCCAACGATTGAGAACAGAAACGCGCATAGATAAAGAAAATGAACGCTGCTTGAAGTCCTCTTCAAGTCCAAACGAATCGCTTTTTTCGGGTTCTTGATCTGCATGTTTTCCCGTCGGGGAGAAAGGTCTGCGATAACACTTTGCACACCTAGTACAAGCAGCGCAAGAAACGGGAAAGGCATGTGCGACTCGAGCCGTGCAGCAAGAAAATGTGCCTCAAGGTGATTGACTGCGAAAATATCTTTTTTTGCTGCTGCGCTATTTGGCGAGCTGCTCGATACCCAATGCAGAGATAAATCTCCAATCCAGGTCCCATAGTAGCTGCGATGGCTTCTAAATCAGTTTTGCATAGCTTTGCGTCATAAAGGGCCTGAATAACCACTTTATCAATGACAGCAACATGTGAATCTCAACGAATGATATGTTTCGACTCACATTCGGTGTTTCAATTCCGTCATTTCGTCCAGTTGAAGCGATGCGACCGCGTTCGCACTGTTGTGAGATTTCATTCGGGAAGGTAATAGGAGTTGTTGTCTCCTCTTTACCAAGCCACTTCTCAGCGCTCAATGATCTATGAAGATCGGCTCTCTTTCGGAACAACCTCTCTGTTAAAGCCGTTTGCATTCGCAACACATTTTTATGGCTAATTCTTTGCCTCTCGTACTCCTTGACCGCGTCTACTGCACTCTCTTCGCTCTCAAGAACGCACAGGGTGGGATGAGTTTCCGGACTATCGTCGAGTGATTGGAAAAAGTGAATTCAGAGCCCTGAGAATTTCTGTTTCGCATACCACGGTCACTCGAGCGGCGAGCATTGCGACTTGAGGTTTGGCTTGTAATGTTGTGTTTCGGGCTTATTCTAGAGTTTGTTTTCAAGATAAATGCAGTCTTCCATTCTTAATCATTTGAATCGTTTCTGTTCCCTTCACTGTCCCAGAAAAAGGGGGCACATCTAGCTGACTTGGTGGCGTGTGGCATTCGTCTTCCTATTCCTCTCTATCCAAGAGTTCAACAACGCTCACTCATCATTCTCTATAGCTCCGATTTGATCGTGCATCGCTGAAGGATGGCGTTCTTTCGGTTGGAGGAAACCGTGATCGTATCGTAAATACATCTTGAAAGGGTGATCCTCGTTTCTTTGTTTTCAATTGGGTGCTCCGACGGGATTTTCGTTGGACGTGAGTTGATTTGCTATTCTCCTGCAAGAAAAGTGGTCCAGTTGCAAACAGACTGTCTTGAAAACTTTTCCCTGCGTAGGCGAGCAGGATCATCGGAGGACATGACTAACAGGCCAGTCCGAGCGTTCTTATCAGCCACCAATCGAAAAGCAGAAAAATAAAGGTTTAAAGTAGTATCAGCTCCTTGAGACTCTGATATAACAATATCTCACGTGTTGACAACTTGGTTTTCTCTGATCGCTTTTTGCATCTGATTACAACTGCCTGTGTCTTTCAAGGAGATATCTGCGAGGGTCAGAACCCCAGGTGAGTTCTTTATGCGCAGGGAGTTGAGATATGCGATTCGTGGCGTGCACGCATTCCGCAAAGTAGTGACTTTGACCTCGTCAAGACCGCAAATGAGCTCTTTCAGCCACACTTTTGCGCCTGAAACAGTGCACGGAACGACTAATACAGCTCGTGCAGCGCCAGATGCATATTAAAAGCGTGTACCAGAGCAGTATAAACTTGCCAGAGGGAATAACCGTGAACGACAGAAACATCAGGCACCTTCCGAGGCGCCAACGCAAGCGGTTTGATCAAATCAGGGATGTCATCGATAGCCTCAGCAATAGGCGATCGTAATCCAAGCTAGTCATCCAACGGCGGTGCAACTTCAAAAGAGCAAGTTTAAGGCCGCTCACTCTCGTCGGTCAAACGTTTAGGAACAGAGAAGTGCGGTGGGGAGTGGGGACTATAAGAGGAACATGAGGAGGTCGAAGACGAGGGGGGCCATATGGGAATGGAGGCATCTCGCATTGAGACGTAGACCCTCCCCATGTGCGGAGAACGCAGGTATAGGTCTGAAATGAAGGCCGGGGAGGGGGTGAGGTCGAGCTCGCTATCGGAGGTAAGCGGCTGCATGATACCGAGCTGCGAATGAAGGCTTCCATTATAGAGATGGTCGCATTTTTTCGCAAGGCGCAGCTTTGAGCCGGTTCGACATGGTGTTTCCAACTGGAAAGTTGTCTGTTCACAATGGTTTGCTCACGAAATGGGCAAGGCGCAGCTGTGAGCCGTTTCGACATGGTGTTTCCAACTGGAAAGTTGTCTGTTCACAAGGGTTTGCTCACGAAATGGGCAAGGCGGTAGGGAAGCGAAGGGATGACCGCGACCATTGGGAGTTGACGTGGGACCGCAAGATGCAACGCGACCGCGCACATGGCGAAGATACGCAGGAGTGGGGGGAGCAAGTGCAGCGATCGCGACTGTTAGACGACCTGGACGGAATCAGCAGGGCACTGCGTTAGGCCATCGGAAAAGAGGATGAAGATTAGAAACGGAATACGAGACATACCTAATAACAAATCGACACAGCTTTTCAAGAAGCCATGGTGGAGGTCTTTCGACGTTGAGTTGGGCAATGTACAACAAAGGCACAGCTTGTGAACATTTGCTCCCGAGGCTGCGTTACATTCGCATTATTAGAGAGCCGCACGATGCAAAAGACACGATTACGTCAGAAGCATGGAGAAAGATGAATGAAGGAACCTGGTTTTCACTGACCAACGAAGGAGATATGCGGACTCGTCCAGATCATTCATGAAAGAAGGCACTTTAGTCATGATGTGCATTGTTCGGGCCGCGCGGTTACGCGATATTGTAAGTACTTGTTTCTGATTGGACTAGGCGGTTTTGAAAATGGTTACGCAAATATTCGGGAAATCTTTGACCTTTTCGAAAACAAGTCTGCTTCGCCACCCGAACACCCCGTAACTAACCTTCAAGGGATTATAGTGCTGTGTTTAACATTTCTGGCAAGCACGAAGCGGCATACGGCTGTGTGTCTTGAAGGCTCAATGTTCTTCTCGTGTTAGGGCTAAGCTTGCCGGGTGCCTCAGTGATTCTACAATCGTTGATATATACCAAACGCTCGGTCTGTAATCTCGATCTCGATTTTTGATTTCAAACTTTAGCATGTTTCGGACAGTGTCTAAGCTTTGTATCGTGAAGCTTCTCTGAAAGAAAGAATAGGCTGGAATTCATGACACCTGTTCCCTGTTCGATATAGATCTAAGTTCAAGTTATGAGCCTTTATTGCATTTAGAAAGAGAAGAATACGTGTCGAGTAGGAAACGGTATGATCGGAAATCAGGCCGCACATAATTGCATTAAGTGCACAAAACCAATTCACGCCATTTGTGGGAATCAACCTTCTAATGAGTTGCTTCAGATGTATGTTCCCGGGAAGGACCCCGAAGGACGAAAACTCTACACTACGTGTTTAACAATTTAAAACCCATGTGAAAGAAACAAAGGAATGGAGAAAACCATGATTTCGAAAGCTGGAGTCTTGCCAACCGCATTATCAGTTGTTCATGTGGAAGGTAACACTTAATCATCGCAAAGATCAACGTCTAATCGCCTTGATAGCACTTTTATGTGAAATTTGGAGGGGCCATCCGTCTTTGTCATTTCGGCACTTGTGCCAGAGACTGTTACCTTTATATGGTATGAAAATGAACCGCCGCCTCGGCATATGATTCTAATCGGTACTGAACACTTTTCGGGCTCTGCTCTATCATCTAGTGCTCTTAGTGAGAAGGCACGAGAGTTGTACCAGCCCTTTTTTAATGATTCTTCTTGTAATTTGAGCGATTCACCAACCCCTTCTTTTCTGGAAATAAATAGGAAGAAAGCAAGAAAATAGAGAGCCAGAAACAAAGAACGAGATAATCGGAATGCACGAGAACGGTATAGGCTGCGCAAATCTCAGGAGAAAGGACATAAGGAGCCTTTATGAATACGAAACGCAAAGCTTTTGGACCACTGCGTTTCTGATAGCAATGAGTGTCCGCCGAAGAGTAAAGGCGTTTACAAAGTTCAAGCTGTAAAAATTGTGGTTGATTTACGCAGTTTTACCATTTCTTTACATCTTAGACGACTGGTGCCACGAATGGGAGGCTTTTGGGCATGAAGAAAACCAGAAATGAAGAGCGAAAAATCGCTGGTTATTATCCATCTAGTGTTTCTCAGACTAGCCAGGCAGTGCTGGACTCACCAACTTCGTCAACCGGTTGGACGACGTTCGCTTCTTCTTCCTCTGAGCGATGAAAAGCCGGAGGCGGTGGTGTAGGAAACGGGTCTTTTCTTGCTGTCCGGGCACCAGCACATAAATCTGGTTTCCGCTGCAGAGGCCGCGGTGGTGATGGCGGAGGAGACATATTTGGCTGAATACCAGAGCTCTCAATGTGGGTAGAACTCATTGGCGGCAGGAATACAGGGTGGATGATGGAGGGCACGGCTTGCGTTTCAAACTGTTATGCCTGGGTCGACTGTAGCACGACATTGTCCATGAAATTTTTCGTCTTGGCCTCCGCTATCACGGCTGGGAAAGGCGGTGGTGGTGGGGCGGCTGAGGGGTTGGCCTCATTTGACGATTAAGCTCCAGGAGCCCGTGTACCGGCAGGAAAGATAGTTCTATGGGCTGAGGGCGAGTGTGGATGATATATGTGTGGCTGCGATCGCGGTGGTTCCTGCACAACATGACGAAGAATAGATTCCTTATATGGGGGAACCGAGATCGGTGGCGAAATGGTACGATGTGAAACGAGAGCATCCGATAAAAGTGGGGGTGGTGCAGGGCCGAATTCGGGAGCCCTTTTCTTTTCCCTTCTTACCGCAGCCTTTTCTGACACAAAAGCGCGTCTTTTTCCCATCGCTCTTTCATTTCATACATTTGATGCAACCCGTGCCATGTGTAAGCGGAACTCGCACCAAAACTCACGCTGCCACTGTATCCACCACACTGCACCACATGTATGTATCCTCTAAGGAGCATAACAACCCTTATATTCAGCTCTGCCCACACTCCCTCTCCGTTTCCGCCTAACGCATTCCGCTCGGCGTCGCCCCTCGACTTCATTCCCCCCGACGAGCTGCCAGGATCCGCCGCATGGGGCATGCCGCGCCCAAGCACAGCCGCGTCGGTGACCGATGCCACCCCGCCGTGCCGTCTCCCCCGCACTTCGCTCCGCCACTCGGCGCGATGTGTGCGCGACTTCATGCAACGGCGCGCCCACTTTGACAGAATAGCCGCACATCACGTCGCCGCCACCAGAAGCGCCCCCGACAGTAGTGCCACCCCCCTCTCCGCTCTCTTCTTCAAACAATAATCTCTTATCGCAACTCGCTTCTGACCCCGCGTCCCCGCTGCACCAACAGCAGCCCGACTGCGTCGCGCTCACCGCCTCTTGGGCACATCGCACCGTCCAACTCCCCGATGAGCAGCTTTTTGCCAGCCTGCGCTGGCTACGTGCGCGTCTTCAGATAGTCCTGAACCTCGTCGATGCAGCTGAGAATACGCCGAGGGACTCCAAGAGATTTCCGGAGAGATGCTTCACTGACAAAGACGATTTACACGCCCCGGCTGACGCTCTCACCACCGAGCGCTTTCTTACCCATCCCCAATACTGCGTTAGGCTCTTCACCGCCTGCTGCATGGCCGAACTGTTGCGAATCTGCGCCCCGGACCCACACGGGAAGTGCAATCTAGCAATTCTGGAGCTCCGCCGACTTTCCACAGAAATGAAACTTCCCCTGAGTATGATTTTCAATCCGACGGGAAGATGGTAGACAGAGTCCATGGCGATGAGTATCTAACAGAATTGGGGGCTTCTGGGTCAAACAGAACCCCTGCAGTCCATGAGGGTGGCTTGTCAGTTGTGCACTCAGAGGCCATGGCTGAACTAGTCACTTCAACAGACATTTCTAAGCTTGCTGAATCTGATCGCAGTGCAGGCGAAATTGCACAAGCTGGACGGAAGCTGATTGAAGCGGACATTGGATTCAAGCCAAATTCTAACAAGCAAGTCGCTTCGACAGCAAAGGCACTGACTCGGACCCACACTGCAATAAGTTTTCACAGGGAAAAATCAGAAGTAGCTCGTGAAGATTAAGCTGTCGAAAATGAGAACGTTCAACATCCCGAAAACGTACAATCGCATTTAGAGGCTGGCAGTGGTTTTGAAGACGCTGCGACCGTCGATAATGGGAAACAGCTTGAACATCATCCGGTGGAAAAAAACAAAAGCAACTGAAACCATCTCAAGTGCAATTCTTGCACATTCTGAAAAAGTTCTTGGCACTGAAACAAAGTCAATGAGCGAACTCATGAACGTAATGATGGCGGACGAGAGAAAGACTGAAATCAAAGATTTTCGAAGCGAGAATCGCGCACTGTCCGCAAGAGACATCGAAATAGTGCAAGAATCCCCGCAAACGAGTGGCATCACTTCTGCGACAGATTTTGGCGAAGAAGACAAGAACTGTCAGAAATCTCGAAAAGTTTCAGCTCCAGAGACTGGTGGGGGGTTGGATACTGAGCCCTGGGGAGTAGACAAATCCGCCATTGGGAACAATGCTGAATCCGACGGTAGGATTGATATTACAAATACACCAAAAAGACAAAGCGGAATCAACCATGGAATAATTGACTGGTTCGAACAACGACGAGAGGGTTTTCCACACGACAATGAGCCCCTTGAAAGCACTGTGGGTGAAAAAACGGTTGAAGAGCATCTAGACTCAGGCAGCGAAGCTTCTTAAGGCAGAACTGATGCGCATGAGACTGTGTCAGACCTATTGCTAGAGGCATTTGAATCTGTATATGTTGATAGGATTCAGCCGACAAATGAGTCTACAGAAGAGAACGTGGAATCTTTTGCTGAGCATGAGGTTTAGAAAATGGTGGCACCCGAAGCCCAAAAGCCTGCATCAAGAGAGGTTTATTTGTTACTCAGCTGTGTGCAGGGGTTTCAGAAACTCCAGCCGACGAAGCGCCACGTTTTCCAAACTTTGAAGGAAATCCAGACGACGAAGTCGTTGCTTGCGTTTTGAAAACAGAAAGTCCCCTGCAGAATGATCCCGATTGTGAGAAGTACGGGGCTCAATGCAGTATCCGCCGGGGATTTGAAGGTCGAAAACAGTTCTCCGACATCATAAGAAATGGCAGTTGCCAGCATTCTACAATATGAATATTCAGCTCCTGTTCTGGATACCCACGCCTTACCAGAACAGGACTTGGGCGCTGACGGATCTTCCGTCAGCGTTCGGTGCTTCCGGTGCTTTCGGGTTGAACGATGCCTTTTGAAAAGACATCGTTCAACCCGTAAGCGCTACATTGATGACAACAGTCCCCTGTTCGAAAGATACGGAGCCAGGTGAAACAGGAAGAGAAAGAGGAGCACTTGTTTGTATGAAATATTTATTACTCAGAGAACCAATTGAATCAGCGAACGAAAATGCAATGTCCAAGGAATTTGAAATCCATTCCACGGTAAAAACAGTCAGTGGATTAGATGCCCAAGAAAAAGCTATGGTGACTTCCTCCTAAAGCGAAAAGCTGAAGGAAAATTACGGGTTAACTAATGCCGTTGACACAGAACATAAACGATATGGACAATTGGCAAAAATTAGCAGCAAGCTTGTGTCCGCGCCATCCTCAACAGCTGAAATTCCTTTCCATGTGAACGAATATGCGGAACGAAATAGTGAGTTTGATTCCGTGTTAGTCCCCAACGTCCGAATGCCTCAGTATTTTGGTACATTTGTGTCTGCGGATTTCAATGAGAATGAAGATCCAACATCGAATGATAATCATTGTTTAGAAATGGCAGAGCAGTAATCCGTAGAGCCTAAATGTGCTTTTGATTCAGAGCCTGTACTTAAAACTTCGGAAGTGGAAGGGATGGTAACAGACATAAATGTTGAAGGGGCTGGGAATATTCAGGATAGCGTGCAAGTGTGGGAGACCGATGATAGCGTCGAAAGGGGTGGAGAGGCGAATGATACAGGCGGCGCTGTGGTTTGCGAGATCAGGGCAGCTGGTGTTAGAATACTCGAAGGACAATAAGCGCAGCCACCATCAGCGCAGCCACCATCAGCGCAGCCACCTTCAAAGCAGCCATTTCTTGAAAGTGCGGATATTACGGAATCAAATGCTGCGGGTGGTGACTGCTGTTTTGCGTGAACTCACTCCCGTTGCTGGGGATGATATGGAACTGGATATAGTGTATTCAAGAGAAATTACATCACGAGGAGGCTCCGATGTCACGTCTCATCCGCGCCAAAGACTAGAAGTGAAAGAAACAGGCTGTGCAAATACAGTGGATTTCGCAGTTGTGAATGATGATAGCGGGCATGATATGGAAACTAACCAAGTGTGCCATGGAGAAAATCAACGCGAAGAAGACGGGGACATAGCAGAACAGGGAAAGGGTGCTTTCACGTTCGATGGTCCTGGAACAACAGATGAAAGCTCTTCTCGCGTTAAGACCACCTAACGCCTCCCCAAATGCACAAGATTAGCTATAGGTGACGAGTTTGAGTTGAAAAATGCTGTACAAAGTACCAAGATCGAAACGGTTGAACCTCCACAACAGTTTACAGGTGAAATTCAGAATGGGGATGATGTATCTATGAGCCAAGTGTGGTTGAATACTGAGAGGGTTCCAGAGGCATCCTCAATAATTGCAGAGGAAGCTGTGAAAACGTCCTCGACACAAACAGGTGCATCGCTCATTGACGTTTCAGAATCAGGCGCCTCTGGGGAAAATCCAACCCCAGTTGTTGAGGAAGCTGAAGTTGGAGAAAGGTCCCGAACCGGAAAGGTGGCGCGTGAGTCCACGAGTCCCGTTGATGGTTCTATGCCAGGAAACGACGCAGTGTTGACCGCAATAACTTGACCGAATGTCATCGCCTCTTGAGCTGGGTTTGGGTTATTGCGAATGCCCGAACAAATAGATAGTGTGATGCCGATCATCCAATCACTATTCGAAAGATCTTGAGGGAACTATGGAACGTTAACTCTCGAATCTGGGAAAACCCCTCAGACCTCGGGATCCAACTTTATATATTGAAGTGAGCTTTCTCTCATAATTGTGTTGGAAGATCTTTATTAAGAAGCAAGTACAAGTTTCAACAGAGACACATGCGCCAATTTTGCAATGAATGAGCGCACTACCAGATAGGGTGCCGCACTACCGACCAGGGAAACTGCTGGGAAACGCGGAACTCGGAATGCGGAACGAAAAACGCACGTAGATCCTAGCAGATAGACACAAAGTCTATTCATAATTCTAGTTCTAGGTCGAGTCGAAAGTATGCAGCTGGACGATGAGAACCTATCTCTGTGACTTACCTTGTTTATGTAATGCTTTTTAGCCCATCCTGTCGACAGCATGCGTGAAGCAAATACAAAAGAGTCGCCGGGTAGTGGTCAGTACGCCCTACACATCCAACCTCAGAGGTGTACAGAGGGCACTTGTTCTTAGGACTATTGACTGGTGCCAATCACGAGCCCTTTCATGCTCCCTCTGCATTTTGATCAGCCTCTGGTGACGTCCAAGCTCGGCTACTCCTGGAGACCGATGGTCCCGGAGACTTGTTACGACCTAATCCTGCACAAAGAAGGAAAAGGAGGCATTGGTTAGTGCACGATTCATTGTGGCGACTCCCCGAAATACACGCAAGAAAAAAGAAATACGTACGACTAGCCAGCAGCGTTGACTATGTGTGAAACCTGAAGGGATTTTCTAATCCTGTCTTTGAAGTAGGCGGAGGGAGGGGGGTTGGCCATTCTATGGGATCGAGACGAGAGCAGGGGGCGGGATGGGACGGGTGACTTTTATAGGGAAGCGAAGAGTGCGTCAGAGGACCGATTTATTGTAGAAATTAGAGCAAAGCCCCCCCCCCAAACAAGTGCAGAAATGCATGATGTAGTGTCAGTCCTAACTCTTTGACGCGCACGAATGGAGAGGAAATTCCACACACTAATCACTGTGCGGCAGAGTGGGGTGGACACATTCGAATGCGGTTGAGTTACTGCAAAACTCTGTGTGACAAAAGCTTCGTGCTTGCATGCTAGAGTAAGCAACTCCAACGATGACACGCCGCTGCGATAGTTTCTTAGAAATCATTTCAAGTTCATATGTTGCGCTAATTGTGTTCAGGAGGTTTCTCGCTGACTCTGTGACGTGATTCGCTAGGAATGTGACACATGGTAAATATGTTGTTCAATGAACCGGATGCTCTGTGTCTTTGAACTACGCTCGGAATCCATACCCTCACGAAATCTTAAGATGGGCGGCAAGCTGAGTGTCCCTCGAGGGAGCAGTAGTATAGTATACGTTTGTGGAAACCTGCGGGTTCGCAGTCACCTGGGAAGAGGTTCTGCCGGAGATTGAAACGACAGCAATGTCTGCATTGCCATCTTGAAGAGGGTTGTGAGGGGAAGCTATGGAGGTGGAGGATGGAAAGGGTGTTTGGGAGAAGAATGGTGGCGGGCGGGATTGAGGTGTGACGCGTGTGGATGGGTGGTGTAGGTTGCAGATTGGGAGGGTAGGTGGGACGATTTTTGGAGCTAGGAGTAGGGGGGTTGATGGGGAAGAGGAGAAGGAGGAAGGAGGGTTTGTAGCGGGGATTGCAGGGAGTGGGGAGGAGGATGAGGGGTGCAAGGGGAGGGTGGACGAAATCAGGTCGTATTGTGGATGCTGGTTCTGGGAGGTATCATTGTGATATGGGTTGGTGTGAGGGTGTTTGAGCCCGACTTTTGTCATTCACATCTAGGGTTTGGCATCCAAATATAGGCGGTAAACTATCAGGGGCTTCTGCACTCATTTCCCTTTCATAATGTGCAGGAATTTGATAAAGAATCGAAAGCCAAAACTAGCTGGCACTATAGAAAATTAACAGAAATTGCTTCTGCATCCGCGACCCGTCATATTTCGCAGATTTTTTGTCGGATATCTTGCGGCATACTAAACTAGCTGCTAATACTAGCTTTCCGAGAACACAGACGTAGAAGGATTAATTGGCTGATCAAGTTTGTCTCTAGATATTATTAAATGCGGCGCTCACACCTGTGCACAGTACATAAGGGACAGAGGGAAGCGCCGGCTCCAAAGCAAAGGAGACCACAACGGGTTTAACAACTGTCTTGTTCATTGTTCAGGATTCCCTAACCGGAGATCCGGACAAGCAACAACAAGTAGTTGTACGTTCCATATTACCAACTACAGTCATTGGCGAGTAGGGCCTTACAACCCCCATTCTAGCTCACTAGACTTGTGCTCTAACACATCTTCCTCTTAGCCGCAAGCACCCATTTGGCAGTCGCCAACACTATCGCAGGTGTCTGCTCTCTCCGTAGAGCGAACACTACAAGTGGTCTCCTGACTAAGAAACACTGCGGTCGGCTACTCCAAATATTTCGCACCTGGAACGTGCTATCGATACCGATATATAATTCGAGCAAAACACGATCTTGTGAACGGTTTCCAAACATGTCCAGCTATTACAGAGTTCCGTAGCTAACCACGCTGTCGTATTCAATTGAATACCTCAATTATTTCTTCTTCGAACATTAGATTTGTTCGCAATGCCGAAAAAGAAGACGCAGTATATTACTGGTGCCCCGGGCCCTTCAGACCGACGCCCACGACCGAGGCTCTCCTCATCTACAGAAGCCGGAGAGCGACTATATCGTCAAGAAATGACGCGCTTTCGTTCGGTGACCGATAGACGAGATCTCTCGGATGTACCCACGCCCGCAGACTTGGCTATTGAACCAGCCACGGATGCGAATGGTTCCCATAATGAACCTAGAGACTAACAGGTCGTAACTTCTGCTGGAGAAAATGATTTACGCGCTCAGATGCTGGGTTTCAAATCTGAGTCAAACGCCTATCGTGAGCGAATCATTGGATTGGAATCGCAGATTACGGTCATTACCAAGGATGTCGAGCGCTTGCGCCGAAAAAAAGGCGTACTCGCTCGTTTAGAAGAAAGGAACTCGATTTCCGCGGTTGTAAGAACTTCGCGAGAGGATTTGGATCAAGTAATGGAAAGGAATAGTAATGCTCCGGAGGCTTTACGGGGCCTCACCGTTGACCTTGAAGAAATCCTTACTCGAATTAACCCTCGTCTGGAACGCCTGGAGGCAGTAGTGAATGAGCAGACTACTGCTACCCAAGTCGTGAGAGACGAAAATGAAATCCCCTTGAGGGAAGATCATTCGAAGAAATCGAAGTCAAGACGTCGCAAGAAGAGAGAGTCCAAGACTGATAGTAGTGATGATTCATCAGGATCGGAGGATGAGCACCCAGTGCTGACGAGTCTGACTCGTCGAATAGGTCCACTGACGATGCCAGTGATGATGATCAGAGTAGTTCCCGTTCTAGGAAGAGGAACAAGTCTTCTTGGCTATTAAGAAAGAAGGGTCCTGAGTACAAGCGTCCCAGGCCACTTCTTTGTACGAATCTGTTGTATCGGAAGGTCCTGGACTGTAGATATTATCGCCAAGAGAGAAGAGGAGAGAAGGGATCGGGTCGCCAAACCGCAAAGGTTAAGGAGCATATGAAGCGGTTGAGTTTTGGACTGAATGATCTAGTATTTGATGGCAAAACGCCCATTCTCTTTATCGAGCTTCTTACTCGTTTCGTTGCCGAGGCGGACAACTTAGAAATGAGTGAACCACAAGCTTCGGTTTCATTGCCACATTTCTTGACGGGTTTTGTCTCCGAGCAATATCGTTCCGTTTGCGGATCCCTTACAGCTGACGAAGGAGGTGGGACATCCTGGCCGGAGGCTGTGCAGTACTTACTGCGAAGCTATGTGACATCGAACGCAATCCGACAGGCAATTCTGGATCTTCGTGATGTAACCCAGAAACCTGGTGAGAGAGAAGCAAAGTATAGCTCGAGGCTTAACAAAATGGCTACGCGCCTTGGAAACGTTCACTCAACGGAGGACAAGATTACTTTGTTCAACGATGGGCTCGATCCCACTATCAAATCTCTAGTGGATTGGTTTCGAGAGAAGCATGAAACAACCTCGTTTCTGGAGTTGGTTCAGTTCGTGCAAGCTCAAGGTAACGTGGAAAGAGCTCGCGCAGTTACGCGGAACACCACAACGCTTGGTGCATCCAAAGAAGAGGAAAGACGTAAACAAGCCGCGGAACCCACTTGAAAGGTGTTACAAGTGGAATCTACAGTTGACTCTCGAGAGTCGTCGTTTGTTAGACACGATAACCAGTCGCAACAAGACGCTATTCACCTTATGAATCATTTGCACTTATAGGTGCCCACAGAGGATCTACCTCACTCAGAATCCTTAGACGGAGAAGCTCTAATTGCTACGGAAGGCAGGCGCCTAGTACCCCGTGCATACATGAAACCCCCGGGTGGAGGATTCAAGAATGGAAAAACTGGATGGGGGGACACGCGAATAGCGTATCGATCACAACCGATGTCCGCAGTACGCCGTGAAGCGTTAATATGCTATCTGTGCTATGGCCGTCATCATCTGTCTTCATAATGTACCCCTCCGGCAAAGGATTTAGTTTGCGTCCTCACGAATTACGAAAAACTCTCAGTGGAGGAAAGAACCCGAGTGCCGGCTGGTACCTACTGGTAATTGAAAGCATGGCTTATCTGCCATCCTGGACATCAATCTGGAGCTCCAGTAAATCAGGACACCGAAGCACCACAGGATAATCCGCAAGTTGGAAGCAACGCCCAAAGAGCGGACCACCCGCCTCAGTCGGAAAAGTAAATGAGGGAACCCCTAGGTGGTTGGACCTATTCCATCGCGTAGAGCCGACCAGAGAGTACTCTCCTCTTTGTTACTGCGCTTGTAAACCCAAAGGTCTGATGAGGACTCATCATATTCCGTAGAGCTTATTGAATCCGTTCGTTGGAAAGCGAGTACTCTTTGACTGTGAACTCAATCGTCCTTGGAGACGTTATACTTGTCCATCGAAACGGGAGAACTTTATTACGATAATGCAGAAGAGCAACTATAAAGTTTATGCCGACATCGGCTTTGACAAAGATTTATTGACCCGCCGCCTGACAGTTCTTGACAGAGACGCCGGACCGAACTTTATTCGGATATCCGAACCCACCGATCAGGAAAGAATTCTTTACGGTCCTTTGCCGGATATCTGAGATGCTAATAGGAATGCAAGCAGGAGAAATAGAAGCAGCACAATCTGTTTGGGCTTCACCTGTGGTGTTAGTCCCCACCTGATAGTTCTTTACGATTCTGTGTCGAATACCGGAAACTCAACGCAGTTAAGATACGAAATACCTATCCACTGCCTGGCATGGACGAGTGTATAGACAGCTTAGGCAATGCGAACGTGTTCACCACGCTTGAAACCAACACTGGCTATTAGCAGGTTCCTGTAGCCGAAGAAGACCAGGATATGACTGCATTTGTGTCACAAGCTGGACTATACCGTTTCAAGCGGATGCCCTTTGGACTTACCAATGCCCCGGCAACTTTCCAGGGCGCCCTGGACATATTACTCTCGAAGTATAAATGGAAAACATGTCTAGTCTACTTGGACGATGTCATTGCCTTCTCTCAAGATATGGAAAGTCATATGCGACATGTGGAGGAGATCCTCAAAGCGTTGCAGACAGCACGTATAAATTTGAAGTTCAAGAAATGCGAATGGTTCGCTAATACTGTGAAGTATTTGGGCCAAATTATTAGGCATGGTCAGCTTGCAATTCATGAAGCGCAGACAGCGGCAGTCCGCGAATCGCAACCACCGTCGACACAGACTCAATTGCGATCCTTCCTTGGATTATGTAACGTCTACGGACGATTCATACCGCGCTACTCTCACATTGCAGATCCATTGAACGCATTGTTTCGTAAAGGACAGCCTGTTAAGCTCGAGGATTTCGGACCCGCCGCAAACGAAGTCTTCAACACTTTGAAGACAAAACTCGTCTAAGCACCAATCTTGGCCTTGCCCAAACCTAACCTACTATATTCTTTGGATACCGACTCCAGTGAGTATCAGGTAGGGTGTGCCCTTTTTCAGACCCATCCGGACGGTCAGAGGAAACCAATCGGTTACTGATCACGAACGCTGAACGCTGCAGAGAAGAATTACTCCGTACCAGAAAAGGAATGCCTTGTGGTAGTGTGGGCGCTTACTAATTTACGACCCTATCTCCAGGGGGAAACGTTTACCATCCATACGGATCATTCGTCCCTACGATGGTTTTTATCAATAACAGACCCCTCCAAAAGATTGACACGCTGGCGCTTACGCCTTTCTGAATTCGATTTCGAAGTTAAACATAAGAAAGGACTGGCTTACATACAGGCCGACGCTTTATCGCGGTTGGGAACTTTAGGGGAAACCCAAGGAGAAATCGATGAAGATTTACCGTGTTTCTCAATGGAGATGAACTAAGATGAAACGCAACTTGAAGATCACGAAGATGAAGGGGATTGTTCCCAATTGGACCCTTTCACGGCAACCTTTGGAACTGAACCTCCTGATTAACTCCAGCGTATCTCGATCACTGAGCTCTTTAATGAGCAACTCACAGATATCTTCTATACAGCGATACGCTCTCGTCTTAACGGGGGGTAAGATTTGCCCTTTTCGCTCGATTCACAAGGTATATTGCTCAGAAATGTCGAGAAGAATGATAAGATCGTGGTTCCGCACGCTGTGAAGAGTTTTGTACTCTACTTGGGCCATCATGCGAAGCTATCTGGACATCCAGGAGGAACCAACTTGTTTATGATCCTAAGAAGGGACTTCTATTGGCCAACGTTGGCAATAGACTGCCATGCGACGGTAAAGGTATGCAGAACGTGTGCGATGAATCGCATGAAACTCTATAAGAAGAGGAAAAAGATGACCCTCTTCCCGGTGAAGGCGCCTCTACAATTCGTCAGCATCGACATACTTGCAGAGCTAATTCGTTCCAATCAAGGATATCGCTACCTATTGGTAATTACTAATCGATTCTCCAAACTTGTACGGACTGTACCGTTGAAGGCGACTACCGCCTCGATAATGGCTCAGACTTTCATCAAACACTGGGTGTACGTGACCGCCGGAAGTTCTGCTATCAGATAATGGAAAACAGTTGTTCGCTAAGTTCTTTCAGAACGTATGCCGAATAATGGGCATCAAGAACCTTCTTACCACGACCGACCATCAACGGTGTAATGGTCATGTGGAACGCTACAACCGTACGTTATTAGCCGAACTTCGGCATTACATCGCGGATCACCTGTAGGAGTGGGACATGTACACAGACACCTTCTGTTATGCGTACAACACACAAGTGCATACGTCTACAAAGGCGGCTCCTTTTGATCTCGTGATATCACGTAGCCCACCGTCACTACCTATTAGGTTGGACGAAGTCGAGGAAATCAAACAGGCACCGGCGAAGAACCATCTGAAGTGGAGAAACGACCTGAGGTTCAGGACAGAGCAAGCGGCTCGAGAATTGGCAAACACCCAAGCGCGTTACAAACTTAATTCGGTCGCCCGACGGCGAAGACAGTTGTCAGATACCCGGGTAGGAGGATACGCGTTTGTTCGCGTGGAAAGACCTGAAAAGCAGGACGGACCACGTCACAAATTGCTACCGATAGCATCCGAATCCTTCAGGATAATGGAGCTCACCGATGACAAAATAGTCCTGAAGACAGGAGAGGACGTAGAACGGTTTCCGCGCGATCGCGTTGAAACCGCACCAGACAACTCGGAACCCCAGGAAACTGGGAAAGGAAGCGCTGTATATCCGCAGGAACGGGAGCTACCCGTCTAATCAGACGATCCGCCTCCCGTGGCACACGGTGCTGACACGGCTCGTGATCTCCCGCTGCGCGGCAGTACAGTGGCATCCCACCGCAATTCTTCGAAAAAAACTGAATAAGCCCCGTGGCAAGAGCCAGCACTCTGGTACGACCACAGTACCGATAGACCGGAAAGATATTTTCAAATTTGGACCAATTAGATCCTGTCCAGAAGCCACTGCAAAACGCCATTACCCCTTCAGGTTGAACCGTCAAGTGGAACGCCACTCGCTCAGCGATCGCGCTTGTCAGCCGACCAAAGAGAAGAAGGCGAAGATGAGGCTAAACCTCCATTGTTGGTGGATGCACCTCCAGCCGAACCCTCGGTGAAGAAGCCCAGTTTGGTTCAGAACCCTAAGAAAGACAGAAAGAACACGCAACGTGAAGAAAAACGGGTAACCGTAGACCCGACGACTATGCAGTCAGAAGCCGAGAACGGCACTACAGTGGCACAAAAAGCCCTCAGCTACCCGAATAGACTACGCAGGTTCAACCTGAATATATAGCGAGTTCCCAAGCGCTCCCTCGGGAGGTTCAAGGAAACGACAAAGTTGTCACATCCCGTCAGGATTCAACGGGTTCGTTCGTCAGACGGTATAAGCCGGTGAACAGGAACCTCGTGCCATTTTCCGTAACGTTGGGACATGCCCAGGAATACGACATAGATCGCATCATCGATCACGGCGAAGACGAAGACACACACAGACTACTGTATTGTAATCGTTGGTACGGTTTTCCTCCGGAAGCGGATAATTTGGAGCCTATAACTCATATCCCGCCCTCGCAGCTTGTGCGGTATCATCGTCGCATTCGAATACCACTCCCTGCGCAGATCGACGCCGCAAACATGGGCTTTCTAGACGCGATTTCGCGGAGCAATTGCAAATCCCCTTTCCCTTCAGAAGAAGGATGTGAAGGAAGAAGAAGAGAAGACTCGAGAAGAAGAAGAAGTATTTAGGAAATCGTGAAGTCACGGAAACAGAAGAATTTGGTTTATAATATCGCCTCAGGGGTGTTGACGACATCAAAAGTCGGTCAAAGAACTTACACGCTGGTATGATGATTCAGCATGGCGGTAAGCGCAGCACGATCGCCTTCCAGCTGTGCTTCGGGGAAACCCACGCGAGGAGACCGCATTGGTCGGAAGGCCGAAGGTGGTGCAGCTTGCGGGTTGAAGTCACTGCTGGCGTAAGGACCCTCTGAGGGTACGTCGAAGTTGTTGGAGTTGTGGGGCGCGGAAGGATTCATCGTTGAACGAGTCGAAACAGAATACTATGAATCATTTGATGTGAAGCAGAAGTTCGTTTACTTTTGTGAAGACAAGTAGATTTCGGAAGGCCGTTGCATGTTCGGGCATATAAAGACGTCTTGCGTCGCCCGTGCTTCGCGCTTAACAGGGAGGATGTGTAGTATTCTACTACTCTCGGAATACAGATGGAATACTTTTCGTCTAAGTACGATGATACTCATAGGTGACTGCAACAGCTATGATGAAATTATGAAGCGGCATCCTGCAGATAGCCAGCGAGGTGGTAAGTTACACGTGGGATTTCGGCCTGCAACGGCGCATTCGATTCGACCCTTTGTAGGGAAACACCGGATTGGCAGCGGCGCACATAGTGTGTAGCCGCGTCGCAACCAAGCCTACCCTTCGTAGGGGGAATCCCATTTGGAGCTAGCTATCTCGTACTGTAGAGGGGTTAATTGGCTAGCCAAGTTTATATCTAGATATTATTATGTGCGGCGCTCACTCCTGTGCACAGTACATAAGGCACAGAGGGGCCCATCGACTCCAAAGCAAAGGAGACCACAACGTATTTAACAACTGTCTTGTTCCTTGTTCAGGATTCCTTAACCGGGAATCCGGACAAGCTACAACAAGTAGTTGTCCGTTCCATAGTACCAACCACCGTCATTGGCGAGTCGGGCCTTACAACTCCCATTCTAGGTCACTAGTGTTGTACTCTAACACATCTTCCCCTTAGCCGCAAGCACCCATTTAGCAGTCCCGAAAACTGTCGCAGGTGTCTGCCCTCTCCGTCAGAGTGGATAATACAGTTGCAGAGATGTTGTGCATGAAACGCCCTGGATTCGCTCAAGATTCGAATTCGATCATCTGTTGAAGGTTGTTTTGAATTGTTCCAAGTTGTCCGAAAGCAAACTTTCGTGTCCGTTGCGAGCTGTGATTGTGCCAGAGATAGTATGGTGACTTTCTTGATTCATCTTATAAGAAAGTTTTAAACTTAAAAGTGACTTCTTTCATAGCATTTTCTTAGAATGATTCGTCGAGTAGGATGATGCAGTTTTGAGCGCAAAAAGTCTACAATAGTTTGGTTGATGTTGTAAGCGAGTGAATATTCTTGTGGTTGGTTTGGTGTGTGAGATCTGTATTAAATACAGTGCAGATTAAAAAAAGTTAATCATCTATATGGATCAAGGGAACTAGCATGGATAAATGGAAGAATTTGCATGGATTGAGGCCGGGAACATGTCGTAATACCGTATCTTGGGATGTGCGGCGCCTGAATGGAGGTTTCTGGGGACCGGCAGCCTGTTGCGGGTTTGTGGGAACGAAAGACATTGTTGGATATATTGTCGAAGTGGGCATGAATAAGGTTACCATTCTATATACTGTGTCAGCGGAAATAGGGCATAATATTTTGGAGATTGGTGGGTTGGTCTCGAGACTTTGTTACATTATGCAAATCGCGTCTGGATTGTGACGAAAACTATCGAAGAGAAATTAACAGTGTGAGTTTTGTCTGTTTTGTTGGGAAACTAGAAAGCTATCATTTGAACGCGTGTAGTATGATTCTTGTTGACAGAGTCATCCATTGTCATTAAGTCGACGTAACAAAGGTTCTTTGCTTCAAATATTTGATATTTGTGGTCTGCTGCAGTGTTTGTCTCTAGTATTTCGAGATTAACTGCGACCAAACCTCTAGAATTTTGAGTCATTATTGATGCAGAGAATATTCAGTTTGTCTTATGAGATAGTTTAAAGTATGTCCTCTCTCAGTATTTGTCGTTTTGCTGTAATGCATTAGCTGAACTGGATCATTTGAATTTAATGGGTCGCTGGGGTTTATATTATATAGCGTCTAAGTTATTGGCAGTTAAATATAATAGGAATTTCTAGGATAGAGGAACTGTTTTGTCCAGTTTAATGAAATTAAAATTAGAGTCCATGTTGATATAAAAAAAGGGCTTTGAAGTAAGTTAAGGTGTGTAACTGTATCTTACATGACGTTTTATGCTTTGTAAAATGTCGGAAACTAGATTTTTGATTGCGAAGAGTTATTAATAACGCGTTTAGCAAGCCGGGCAAAAAATGCAGCTTTTTTGTGATGGAGGTTGCTTTTATTTATGAAGTATGAAGAGGGGGCAACTACGAGAAAAGGAAGAAAAGAGGACAGTAGATTAGAGATAAGGAAAGAAACAGACGGGATTAGATGAGGGTAAGGTATATGGAGCGTAAGGTATATGGAGCGTAAGGTATATGGAGCGTAAGGTATATGGAGCGTGAGGTATATGGAGCGTAAGGAACAGTGCGTTTCAAAAATATATCCCTTTACAAAAACTGCGCCAAAAAGGCATTTCGCGTACTGTAGAGCACATTTCACAGCAAATTAAAACCACCAAGTCAATAACACTGTTTCAGAATTATATCCTTTATACAATCATTAGCTCAATTTTGGCTCGTTGCGCACCTCTGAAACGCTCTGAACAGCTGGAAATCATGGAATTAGTAGGTCAGGGTATGATTCCAGCAGATATAGCCCGAAAACTCAAGCGCAGCCCAAAAACAATCAGCAACTTCATCAAAAACCCCGCTACATACGGAACAAAGCGTTCAACCGGCCGTCCTAAGTCACTATCCCCGGCCGATAAGCGTGGAATTCAGAGAGAACTATGCCGTAACACTTCATCTTGCGGAAAAATTGTCAAAAATCTAAATTTGTTTCTATCAAGATCTACAATATGGCGTGAAGTCAACCGTCAAAATTTGTTCAAGTACACAAAAATGAGGAATTCTTTTTTAAAAAGATAATCACAAGAAGAATCGAGTTGAATGGTGTTTTCAAAAGGCTTATTGGAAAACGGAATGAAAAAATGTTATCTTTTCCGACGAAAAAAAATTTAACCTTGATGGTCCAGATGGCTATAAATTTTATTAGCATGATCTACGAAAAGAAAAGAAAGAAGTTGTGATCAGGCATTCAGGAGGCGCATCAGTAATGGTTTCGGCTGGAATCTCTACGAAAGGAGCAACTGATACGGCTTTTGATGAAACTACAATGAACTCTGAGAAGTATGCTGAGGTTCTAGGAAACTATCTCTTACCTTTTGAATACTGTATGCACGGAGAAGAATTCATTTTTCAGCAAGATAATGCACCTGTGCATAAGTTCAATTCTATGAAACAGGGGTTCAATAGTCTAAATATGTCGGTTATGGAATGGCCTGCGCTCTCCTGACCTCAACCTTATCGAAAACATTTGGGGAATGTTGGCCCGAATGGTTTATGGGCAAGGAAGGCAATTTGATACAGTTTTTGATAAAAAAATTGTATTAAAGATTTCTGGGAAAAGATTGACTGTAATGCTATCAGTCCTTTTATCGAATCAATGCCAAAGCGTTGTAAAAGTGTTACAAAGGCTAAAGGAGCAAAAATAAACTACTGAACTCGCGTTAGAATAAAAAGGATGCAATAAAGGTTATGTTTTTGAAACAGTTTTTTTACTTGAATATTTTTTCACGCTGATTTTGTTAGTTTTACTGTTGCCAAAACGTCGATTTTTGGAAAATTTGCGCGAAGGATATGATTTTGAAACAGAATTTATATGGAGCGTAAGGTATATGGAGCGTAAGGTATATGGAGCGTAAGGTATATGGAGCGCAAGGTATATGGAGCGTAAGGTATACGGAACGTATTTGGGGTCCCATAACCTGTGACGAGAAAGAGCGGGCCCGTTTCCTTTACACCCAGTAACTGCATTTAATGTGGTTGCACAAATAGTGTGGTAACAGATTTATTGTGGCCCACGTTATTAAAGGTGCAAGCAAACCTGGTCGTGGCGAAATTAATGTGGGCTGAACCGTAGGTGCCACATGTGAGACGTTCAACAAGAAGTTCAAGTGCTCAGAAAATGACGCGAAAGTCATGCGAACGGTTCAATAAAGCACAAGATTGCCAGTTCTGATTCTCCTGTGACTGATACAACCCATCGACTCCTCCCATCACTTATCTCGTTCTCCCCAAATGTAAGTGCCTACGAGTGGATCACCAATCTTTGCAGCATTTAAACGTAGTGTACAGCGACGAAACGCAGTCAACGACGACCAAAACCAACTCTCCGCACAAATTGAAACACCGGTTAACATCCCTAACCAAACTACAAGTTCACCCGTTGAACAAGCCAGCACACTCGTGAAGAGAAGAGTCCATAATGTGCTCACCATCGCTGATAGCGCCAAAGTTGTTGTCTGGATGGTAAACAAGTCAAACATAAATGATTCACGACACATTATATCAAAAGCAGTGATATGTTTTGAGCGATTGTTTCGCAGCTCTCAGAAGGCCAATCTGCAAAAGGCCAGCCACCTTTGGCGCTCAAGAGCACAGTACACTAACGACGATGGGACTATGCAATCTTCCGGTGTGACTAAATCAATAACCAGAGGAACATACCAAGGTTTGAAAAGGGTAATTCTCAAGGCATTGTGCGGGAGAGGACGGAAAACGAGACTGTGGGTAAATGCGCTACATTTCGACATGCTCGCAGAATTCGATCGCCTTCGGAAGTTGGGTGTCAAATTCAACTGGAGGACTCTACGAAACCTTGCACTGTAGTTGATTTCCACTTCGGAAAATCAGAGTTACCGCAAGTTTCTTGTCGTACAATCACCTCTGGGTTATGCTACTGTCTTGTCTCGGGAGCGTAGTGACGCTCAACCGTAGGGAGCGTGTTGAAGCTCAACCTTAGAGGGTAGACGTAGTAAACCTTGATGGTAACAGAGCACCATGAAAACACGCAGGGGCAAATGGCGGGGCAACTAGCCTATCCCGTGTAGGTGAACGATGGTAGGCGTCGACGCGCGAGAAAGCCTGTGTGGTAGTTGAGAGACGATGAACCAAAAAGTATAGTCGTGACCGAAGTGATGCCTGTCTTTATCAGATAAGGATGGGGGAGGTGCAGTTCCCTATATGCGGTGGACTGCACTCTCCAGATCACCCGGGAGGTGCCAGCAAGGCACGGTCTCTGACCTAGTGTCAGACACCTGGCCAGGACTGGCTACAGGGCCAGGTGGCCACTCCACTACTGTACTAAAAAATATATAATTACAATTACAATTAAAAACAATTACTCCACGAGAAAGTACATGTCAACACTACACGTGGCTGACAACACCTAGATGGTAGCTCGCCCGGAGCTGCATGGCCGATGATCCCTCGCACCCATCACCTACAGGGTCAGTGTAGTACATTGACAACCTCAAAGGTCAGAACTTCTGCCACTATACGACATTTTTGCTCGAGCCTTCCGATAACAGACCCCCTATCACAACATATCACGCGACGGTGGATACAAAACTTTACGGACAAATATCGAATTGTGAGCAGGGCCCAAACAGGAAAGAATCTTTTATTACCACAGGAGGAAGAAATGATTCACAAAAAGGTCGCTTTTCATCTTTTAAATTTTTGCAGAGCTTTTTGCAGCAGATAGCTCAATGATGTGGAGAATTCAGACGAAACTCATTTCGTGATAAAAATGGTCCACGGAAGAACTTTAGGCTTTTCTGGGGAAAAGGAGTTAAAGTACTCTGATGTCGTGTCTGGTAGGGAGGTAATGAAAATGGTGGTCAGAATCAGTGGAGGACGTAACGCAAGGATAGATCCAGTTTTAATGGTATTCCAGAACAAAAACCGCAGTTATCTTATCAAGGGTGTCTTAGATGACTTGCCTTATGTTTCGTACCGGAGCAGACCGAAGGGCTGAATGGAAACAGTTGTAATGCCGCAGTGGTTGGGAGAACAGAAAGTTATTTAGAGACTACCGCAAAATCGAAAAAGAACTTTGTTTGTAGACAATTGGAGTGGCCAAAATCTCATTATCTTTCTTTCGGAAGCGCTGGAAAACATTTATATCGGGATTAGATACTTTCATCCCAATGCCACAAATCTTTTGCAACTGGCCGATTCGTTCGTCATTCAGGAAAACTAGAGTGCTTGGAATACGAGATGGGAGATATGAAAGATGAACAAGATTGCACAGGGGACTTGGGGGCATCAAGAAAACTGAAGAATCCTGGAAAAGCGTAGTTTTTGAGGTTAGCAATGCTTTGTGTTCGTGGTGTCAATCGTCATTAACGTACGCTCGGAAAGCAATGATTAAGACAGGTTTATCATTGAATGTGAACGGGATAGGGGAGGAGCGCCAGCTTTTCCCCAAGTTAAAATAAATTGTGGCGAAACACCGAGATCACTTTGATGGTAAAGTGGTGGCGTAAATGCGATGTAGCGACTGATTCGGGAGACAGAGTGAAACAATATCCACATTATTTGGGTCTTAAAAATTTAATGTGGCCCACATTATTTGCCTTTGCACCTTAAATAATGTGGTACAAGTGAACGTGTGACCCACAATAATAGTGGTTTCTAGGATATGATATATCTTACCGTAATTAATGTGACCCACTTTAATTGCAGTTACTGGGTGTACTTGTGGATGCATCGGTGGCTAGTACTATATATTTGCTTCGGGCGCACGTGTGCTGCGTGTGTGTGCGATCTGATAATTGGCATTTTTTTCAAGTATACAATTTTAGACGATTCAAAGAGATATTTGTTTTCCACATGTTTTCTTGGAATTTATTGAAGCTTTAAATATATTGTTATTGTTTTAATTCCGCCTATGTAGGTTGGCTACACCAGAAAAAAAGATTCTAAAGAAAAATATCAAAGCTCTGTTTGACCAGGTTTCCGAGCCTTTTCGTCAATGATAGGGATGAATGGTTCTTGTTTCTGTTATAACTTGAGAGCTTCTTTACCTCTCTGAATTTGAAAAGTTAAATCCTGAATGAATTTCAGTTACTTTTTAACAGAGATTTTGGCCTTACACACAGTAAGGTCAAGTGGGTCTCAAATGAGGCCAGCATTGCGGGCGTATAGACACTCGTGCTAACCCCAAGGTTGAAGCGACTCTTGTTCTGCACACTTGTACACACACTTGGAACGACTCTTGCGTCTAGTGCTATATTGCTATAAAACTTATCTTGCAACATCTTCTTTGCAGGCATGAGGAGGTCTCCCACAGGTCTCCGACAAGTGGATCTTCATGTGGACGTCCGGAGTATCATCACCCTTTACACGAACAATCCACAGAAATAAGGCACGACTGGCATTTCTTTTTTCTACCTCATCGGTATTAAAGAACGAATATCGTCGTGCACGCCGTCATTTTTGGGAACTTCTGAATGATCGCTGTCGAAACCTAGTCTCTAATCTCTCTGTCCATATCTCGCTTAGAGTTCATCATTAGTTCTAACCCTCCTGACAACTGTTTTGGCCGCGTTTCTTGTCCCCAAATTCTCTTACTCATATCGTATTTTTGCTCCAATATTCCCTTCTATGCTCTTGCTTGCTTTTGGAAACAGTTGTGGACTTTCGTCCTGGCCGAAATGCGTTGCACTATCGGGTCAATCACATTAGTTTTCTTCCTTCTTTTTGTCACCGTCGTGTCGTGCAGTGGCGATCACGTCGAATCCAAACGTGAGGCATACGTTAGTCTTCTGTACGGCAACACCTATGCGTTACCGATCCGAGTCATGATGCAATCCCTGTTCATCAACAGCCCTGACTCCCGGAATCTGAGAGAGCGAGTTGTGCTTCAAACCGGAGATACATCTGAGGCCAACATCAATCGACTTGAGAACGAGGGTATCCGTGTAATTCGCATTCCGCCGGTTGCATCTCCGTACATTGGGTCTGCAAAATTTCACCCTAGGTTCGGCATGGTCATGACAAAGCTCGCCGTCTTCAACATGACAGAATACCACCGAGTTCTTTTCATTGATGCCGATTCGCTCGTGCTAAAGGATCTATCGCCTTTGTTTTCTTGCGCTCAGTTTTGTGCAACCTTCATAAATCCATGTTTCTTTAACAGTGGGCTTATGCTTGTTTCCCCCAATGCCACCATGTACCAGGACATGGTGAGCGTTCTACCCTACACCCCCTCCTATGATGGAGGAGATCAAGGGTTCCTCAACTCATACTTTCCGCAAATGCTATGTGCACCACTATTTCACCCAGACAATCCAAGGAAGAATATGACCTTTGCTAGATTCCCTTTCTCTTATCATACTGATCACAGCGCATACTACAACAGATTATCTTTTACATTTGAAAAGAACCCGGGATGTGGACCAGCACGAGACATTGAATGGTTAGGCCCTCCGTTCATGAAACCTTGGATTTGGTGGGGTTATAGCATTTTCGATCTTAGTTGGGTGTGGCACAAGTATCGCCAACAACTATGGAATGATATTGCTGTCGATTTTCACATGAACGGGTTTTCTCTCTTATCTGCTGTTGCTGCGTATGTCTGGCTTTCTAATTTGTTCCTAATCTTCGATTCTTCGCCATGGACCTTTCATATCCTCGAAAGTATCTCACAATTCTCGTTCCACAAGCTTTCGCCACGAATGAACTCTTTTTATTTGTCCTTTATTGGGTTCGTCAGTTGGAGTGTTGCCGTATTTACTTCTTTAAGAGTCGTTCCGACAACAATGCCTCCCCTGCAGGCTTTCTTTTCATTTGCCCATGTCAGAGCATTGTTCAACTCTGTGGTTCTACTTTTCGTTGGAGCATTATGTTTGGCACAGACATCTTCAATTCTCTCAGAGGCAAAACTGAAGTATCATAAACCACGATTCGCCGACTGTGCGAAGAGAATAGTTGTGTGGTCTTTAGCTGATGCGTTATACCTTATTGTCTGGGACTTCGTCATGTGGAATATCAATTTTTCTTCAATCTGGAATCGTATCATGTTTCTAGTTGTCATAGTTGCTTCACAGCTTGTCTTCACCTTTATAATGCTCCTGGATGTTGCAAAGACATGTACGCGCGTGGTCCAGGATATTGGTTCCCTCCGCGCATTTAACTTACCTTGATGTATATCACCTCATGCCGACTGAGAGACATACATTGATATGAATCTGGAGTCAGATTTTAATACTGATTTAGTAAACATAGATCACTTGGAGTATTACCATCATACATCACAACCACTTGACTAAATTTCTTATTTCATTAGCATCTGTTGTTGCCGACAAACCCGGTTGCTTCCAACCACTGTTTTCACTAGAAGGCAACCCTACTAAACCTTTCCCTTCGTAAATGCCAATCGGTGTTATAGTATACATTTCAGTCACGCATTCCATCTTGAGCTTTCGTATTGCCCTCACAAAGAGATTTTGTGCCTTGAAATCTACTGACCACGTCTTCATGTGTTGTTGCGCTCGGAAGCATGCCTTGAACAGACCATGAGATTCAATTACTATCTGTTCGCTTGGGCTTGAACAGCTCTGAATTACCCAGACTCCGCAACTCAACGACAGCAAGTGGGCCTCCCAAAAGAACCTTGATAAACCAGAGAGTAGAGTTACGCCGCATTCTAGGTGCGACCAAGAGAGCACTGTAGAGCGCTAGGAGAAGATGACCAAAAGTCAAACCACTGGCCGCGGATTTAGAAGCGTTGATAATACTTGGACTCACTACGCCGTTGCTTGCCTTTCCGAACCCAATGGCAGTTATGGTTGTCAGAGATAACAGACCCAATCGCATCAGTATTGTGAACGATAAGTTCTCACCTTCTATCAAGGGTTCATCGACAACAGGAGGCGCTATTCGTTCATTTTGCTTGATAAGCTCGACGGCAGAGGGCACTGTATCAATAGTTCGGGCGTTTGATAGTGACGTAATAGATTTTGATATGCCACTCCCCTTTCCAGACTCGGCCATGGATTTCATCCTATCTTCTAAGCTGCTTCCGAATACTATCGACGTGCCTTCATCTTCTGACTTCAAAAATGGCGCAAATGACCCATTTGTGGATATATTGGGTGGGGTTACAAACTCTCTGTTGTCTACTGGGATCCCTAATCGCCTTGAAACCTCGATATAACCCCCGGCATCAATGACACGCGACACCAAGTCAATCCTTCCTTTTTTCTTTAAATTGACGTATGACAGCGGATTTGGTAATGTCTCCGAAATGTTGTTGAGATACTCTTTGATGTCCAACTCTAAAGCTCGAAATGTTTCATTGTCTTTGTTTTCGGCCACCATCAATACTTTGGGATAAGGATTCAACCAAGAAACTCTCCTGTTTGATTCTCTGACATTCAGAAACCGGGGAACTTCAGGCTTGGCATTGCGCGAATTCTTTTCTTTCAAGAGACGCTTGCAGGCGTTGATCGGCGTATAGTTCACAAAAGCGCAGCGAAGGTTCAGCATTCTTCAAGAAACTGTTCAGTTGTCACACTTCGCTCTGTTCTGTAACATATCTTCGAGTGCCCCAGTAGTGTGGCCGACATCGCCGAGCGAATTTTTTACCTCCGGTGCCTTCGGCAATCTCCAGTATTTGTGAAGCGGTATGGTACATAATTTTTCTCGTGCAGCAGTGCAACGCATCCTCCGCATTTGTGGAAATTAACAGAAATCATTATTTCCAAGGTGACAGGTGCCTACAATACTGTTGTAAAACAACAAAAAATGGCTAAGCGATATTAATTAGGCGAATGCAAGGAATCCGGTCGTCGAAAGGGCAAATGTCTGAATACAAGCATAAGCTGAACAGACACGGAAGGAGGAATGCTGAGGGCGACCGAACGCAAAAGAAACAAAAGGCAAATCCCAAAAGAGGGAACGCGAAAAGGCATAGCAAGTGCAAATGCAAACAGAAGGCAGGCAGTAAGCATAAGCAAAGCTAGACAAAGCTAGGAAAAGATGGCAACGGCGAACGGGCGAATACCCAGAGTAGAGAAGAACGGTAGTCTACTTAAGGCAGCGTAGAACGGCAACCAGCAAAGAGGAGAGAGAGAACGAAAAACTTGAACTGAGGACTCGAATCCTCCGCCATTGCCGATTCCTCGTATTCTCATAGAGAAATCCCATGGCACACTTTTTAGGCGAAGCGACAACTGTACTGTCTAATCAAGCCCGCTGACCACACGGATATGAACTGCTCTGTGCTGGTGAAACCAGTTCTGAACTACAAAAAAATCGAGTCGAGAGCCTTCTCGTTATGATATGGGCATTGGTGGGCATGCGATCATTCTCTAGCTAGCTAGTGCTATGTATCAGAGACTCAGGCTGTCTTCTGCCTTTTCTGCACTTTGCAACGTAGAGCTGACAATTTCAGAAACATGAATTGATAGTCCACACACGTTCCAGGTTTTGAAGGGGCAGACAGAACAAGACAATTGGAGCAGAGGGATTTGAGTGAGTGAGCTGTCAGAAATCTTCCCCGATGGCCACCCGTATTTAATGTTCGAGGTATATGCCTACGAACGTGTGTTCGCCCAGCGTATATATCGGGAAAATGGAACGAATTGTCACATACGTAGATGGGCGTTTCCAAAAACAAACGCCCAGAAGAGATGCAACACTCTGTACATGGACGTATCATGGACCCTCACACAATTTTTGGAAATTGTCTCTCTTGCACATAGTACTGGAAGAGTCTGTGGAAGGCCAGTTTGATTGTGAGTGTTTTGTTACATCATGGGTGTAGTGCCCCTGCACTAAGTAATATTTTTGGCTAAAGAACTCGTCCACGTGATTCGAAGAGAGAAAAGAGTCTTTGGAATTCAATGGAGATGATTGAAACACAGTTCAATTCTCGAGGGCAGCAGTAAGAAAGACAAACTTCGACTCTCGAAACATTCCTTCGTCTTATGAAACCTAATGCGAATCTCGGCTTGAGACAGCTTCGTTTTCGTGATCTATGTTAGACATAATCACGAGGTGTGCGAATACCATTGAGACGAGCATAATCAGATGTCATATGCAGGATCGTAGCAAGTTCGAACTCAGGACAGGTTTCCGAGGAAAGTAGATAAAGCCCATCCAAATAAAAGGATTGCAGAGAGCGGAAAATCGTTCTAACCTTCCGTCTCCGCCACTTCCACTATGAAGCACGGAACTTCTGCTTTCGTAACAACGGCCTTTCCCCTTCCCTTCCGAAAGGACGCATTATGACACTCTTAAAGTGTGCGAAGGGTGTTGGGGTGGATCGAAAAGGAAGGCCCGAGTCCACAGGCAGTGTCGAGTAGCATGGAATAATGCCAATTCACTCTCATGTATCTTACGTACATCATCATACAAGCGTGGCACACTCAAACCCAAAGGGAAAGTATCAGAGCTTGCGAGGGATCATTCGAAATCTTGAAATCGTCGCGCCACCATCTTGGCTTTCTTTCTCGCAGTATATCGATTCCTCTGCACTGCAATGTGGTTGACACTCGCAATAGGCATTGAACAAAACAGATAATCTTACCTCAGTTCCAACCGGTCTGCATGTCTTCTGGATCTATACATTCCACATCTCGCTTTGCCTGGTTTAAAGCATCAGAATATGCCCTTACCACAACAGGGAGACAGAAAGTGCTCTTCAACATTGTCTTCAGTTTCACAACAGCGTCTTTCTGGATGTGCCGAAACGTTTCAGAGTGATGTCTGGTTACGCACTCCATCTCCATTGCGGCCATACGTTTCGAGGCCCTAGCCAAAGTGCGCTCTACTAGAGAGCCGAGTTCATTGTCCGACCGTATGCCATTTGTAAACCGAGCAAGGATTCTCCGTCGAGCGCGACGAAGTTCTGTGTCGCAGTGCACAAGCTTTGAAACCATGGAAGACTGCTCTTTGGTAAACTCCGTGACAAGCGTATCTTTAATTTGTTCGGGAATAGCATCTTCGTCCAGGATAGTAGCAAGCACCGTTTGTGCTTTAAGAACGTTCGTCGTTGCATGGCGTCCATAATCGGGTAGGCCAAAATCCTGTTCTGTAGCCTCTGCAACATTGTCTTCCGTGAATGTGGGTTGTGAAAAAGAATTTTCTTCAACCAAAGTCAATGAGCTGGCCTGGTCTCGAGTCAGATGCCATCTCCTGACCTCGCCACAAGACAAAAGAGCCAGGATCATAGCTTCCTCAGGAAGGTAGTGCAAGTCGACCACGCCCTTGTCCTTGCCTCTTATGCGTTCACTGACGGTATACACCAAATTCAGTTCCACTTTCTGAGGTGAAAGAACAACAAGACGGAAAACTTCTACATGCGCTTCCTCTCCACCTACCAAAAAGGTGGTTTCTGATGGGCACACCTCTCCATCTCTTGAAACGACGTTGAGTGACCTACTGACACGCTTCAAGCACGTTGGAGCGTATACCAACATCCTACGCAGAAGGCATCGTCCTGTAGAAAGCTCAAACAAAGAGATCGATGGGTCTGTGGCATCCCCAATAGTAAGAGCCAGGACTTCAAAGAAACAAAGTACACCTGATGTGCGACGAGCATGAGCCATGAAAGGAGGATGCAACATGTCGCCCTCCGAATTGACGTGACATACCACTCCCTCATCGTAGCATAGCAATGCACTGTCTGAAGAAGCAGTCACAAAAGACACAGGCGCATGTCGGAAGGCTGAGCCCAAGGAAGCACTAACAATTTCCGGTGGTAAGAACGTCACACGGATCGATAAGTCGGAGTCCATGACATGAAGATAGCCATCAGATGTGCCTACGTATAGAAATCGCTCGTCGGGCGACACGGCAATACTAGTGGGTGTCGCTCTCAACAAACGCGAAACGCGCCTATCCCTAAGGCCCACGGAGAAGCTGTATACATAATTCGTGGAAACACCCATCACAAACCGTGCATCTCTCTGCGCGAAGGCAGCAGCCGTGACGCGCGGCACACTGCGTGCTCGGGTCGGAGATGAGACGCCCGATGAAACACTAGACGCATTTTGGATTCGTGGCTCACTCTCCAACGGTATCTGCACGATGCCAGGACGCACAGGTGCAAGTCTGGCCAAGGCGGTTTCACACACCACTGTAGCTCGTGACGGGACCAACAGCAACGGCTCGGGGGGGGCTCGCATTGGTCGCAGCTGTGCGGGGCGCGCAGCGTAGCGCGAGGTGGATTCACGCGTTGTGCGCTCGGAAAACACAGCGCCCAGAGCAGGCAGTACTCCGCCAGCGACGTTCAACATGCCGGTGCCGCCGCGGGCAGCATGACTGAGTCCTGTTTCGAAGGTGTCAGTGGCGACTCGCACGAGTGATGTGAAAAACTGGACAGGAATGTTTGAGTCGCGAGTGGCATTCGTTGGCTCTGGTGGGCTTTGCGACGCTGGGGGCAGCACTCCATCACCCAGGCGGATGAAGTCGTCGAAGGTGTCTGGGAGTGTGAGCGCGTCGATGGAGGGTGTGGTGAAACGGGGGCGTGGCGGGGCAGAAGACGGACGACGGCGGGAGCGAGCAGCGGTGCGGACAGGTGCAGAGACAGAGGCGGGGGCGGAGACAGGGGCAGGGACGGGGCTAGAGGCGGAGGTGGAAGTGGTGAGAGGATGGGGTGGTGGTTGTGAGTCGGACGGCGCATTGGGAAGAGACGGATACATGTTGTTGTGGGGAGGGAAATACGAGCAACGTGCCAACCACGGCGATTTGCGCAACTTCAAAACCTGATGTGTTTTATCATGGAGCTTTTGGACCTTATGTCCGGGACCGAATCTCATGGCCCAGCTTGGGCGCAATTGTTGCAGACACATCCCGATCCAATACTCTGCCGGCAACGACCTCAGCTTGCGGCCAACCATTCTCCACACCAATTGCGAACAAGACCTAAAGCACTCTGACGCTGCTACTTCTCAAGCACCACAGTCATGCCTCATGATGCTGCCCACCGTGCGTGGGAAGACATCTAAAATCTGTCCAGATCGAATTCAGCAATCACACAATCTGCAAGCTGTCAGCGACGATCATTTCTGCCATGAGGCTTCCGGATGGGGGCGTCGCTTTACACACAAGCGGACCAGCAGTAGGGGTCTTCCATCTCCTCTGCAGATGCCATCCTAGCAATCTAGATCGTATTCAAGAATCTATAAAACTTAAAGTCTTGAGCATCAAGGCCGATACCTCAACGACGATGCCTCACATAAAAAAATGGTGCCGTCTCTCGCTCAATCTTGTAGGTATTCTTAAGAACACACCTGGTTTATACCACAGCATGGTTGAAAGTATGCGTATATGGCGTAAACACGTAGTTTACTTACAAAAATGGTGCATCTGGAGGAGTATGGGGGGGGGGGGGGGGGGTTCTGCATACCCACCACACTTTCACTACAGTGGTAAAGCTAAGCTAGATGGCGCCTTTTCAATTGCTTCAAGAATGTAAAACTGGTAGAACTGCGAGTTTTGGGATGGACCCAGTGTTTGACCGGAAACTAGACTCTGACCCCTCTAGTGTCTACACGCCCGGCGGATTGGCCGCACATGAGGCCAGCTTGGCCTCATATGAGGCCAGTTCTATTTTCCAAAAAATTAGTAAAAATCGCTGGTATCCATACTGCAGCGGAGTATTCTATTTTCCAAGTAAAAACTAGTTTTCTAATCATGTTCCACCTTCTTTAAAGTACATTTTTTAGACAATTGTTTTCAGTAACACCAGCTCAGTGGTTCCACGACGGCTCGGAGACTGATAAACACAGGGTTCAAACCTCGCGAAGTTCAGTGTAACTCGGAAACTCTTACGGGAGCCCGACTAATTCTAAAACATGTTATGGTTTAAGAACGCATTTGCGTCCTCTTGTACAGCAGAAATAATACGGTGACAACTGATAAAAAGATAATTTCGTCAGAGACCATAATAAATTTAGCAAATTATGAATTAGTAGAGAGATTAAGATGATTTAAACTTCTGTTGTATAATTTTAAAAATTGCCTCTAAATCTTCAAAACGCATGTTGACACATGAAAATCAATGTTGTCGACTAAATGTTGTTCAAAATATAATGAATATCAACCAGTTGATTTTTAAAACAATCACGACAGGTTCTACTGTTGCATACATAAAAATCAATATCATTGTAAGTTTTGCATTTTTAACAAACAAATTATGAATTGTCATTAGTTTTGCAGAATTCACATCTGTAGTATCCGCTCTAACAGGTATAACAGACACCTCCGAAAGTGTTCGAAACTGCCGTATGGGTGCTTGCGACTAAGAGGTAGATGTGGTAGAGCACAACATTAGCGAGCTATAATGGGGGGTTTAAGGCCCTATTCACCAATCAGGGTGGTTAGTACTATTGAAACGGACGACTACTTGTTGTAGCTCGTCCGGATCTCCGGTTAAGGAATCCTGATCAATGAAAAGATATTTTGTAAACCCGTGGTTGTCTGTTTTACTTTGGAGTCGGCGCTTCCTTCTGTGCTTTATGTATTGTGCACAGGAGTGAGCGCCGCACATAATGACATCTAGATATAAACTTGGTTAGCCAGTTAACCTTTCTACAGTACGGGATAACTAGCTCTAAATGGGCTACCACCTACGAAGGATAGGCTTAGGTGCCCCGTGGCTACCAACTATATGCGCCGTTGCCAATCCGGTATTTCCATACAAAGGGTCGAATCGGATGCGCCGTTGCAGACCGAGACCCACGTGTAACATACCATCTCATGGGCTATCTGCGGGGTGCCGCTTCATAACTTCATCCTAGCCGTTGCAGTCACCTATGAGTATCATCGTACTTAGACGAAAATAATTCCATCGGTATTCCGAGAGTAGTAGAATACTACACATCCTCCCTGTTAAGCGCGAAGCACGGGCGATGCAAGAGGTCTTTATATGCCCGAACATGCATCGGCCTTCCAAAATCTCCTTGTCTCGACGAAAGCACCATCGGTTTCGACTTGATCAGCGACAAACCCACACGCGCCGCACAACTCCAACAACGGAGACGTACCCTCAGAGAACCCTTATGCCAGCAGTGGCTTCAACTCGCAAGCTGCAGCGCCTTCGACCTTCCGATCAATGCGGTCTCCTCGCGTGGGTTTCCACTCCTTCCCCTTACAGCCTTCATCTTTAGGTGTGATGCCGAATGCAGCGTATGTATCCTCCGTTGGGATCATTTGAGCGCCGTCTCGTCGGGCTCAACTCAGTTACCCACATCTCGCGGACTTTGTGGAACGAGACCCTCTCGATGATGCTGACATCTTCGCGCAGGCTCCATGGTTTGACCCAGTCGCTCTTCGCGATGACGCGTTGATCAGCCAGTATGTCTTCAACGGTTACCTTCCAGATGGAATTCCTTATGAAGCTATCCGCAGCCACGATTGGCTTTCTTACTGTGCTTTGCCAGATAACGCGATTGACCGGTATACCAATGAGAGTATGGACGAAGCCCGAACTCGGTTCACGAAGCTGATATACCAGCGTCTGCACCGTTTCATTAAGACAGTCGTTCTCCCAGGAGATTGGAAGCTGGATACCTGGATGGCTCGCACGAATGGCGAAGGATACTCGTACATCAAGGTCTTATACAAAGTCGACGTCGACGAATGGCGTGGCTTACGCGATGTACGCGACGCGGCACTGTGCTTTCGCCGGCCCTTACTCCGTGCGGACTTCCGCTTCCTCCACAAAAGAGACATTCCTTACTGGGATTATCCTCGTTGGGAAAGATATAAGAGATCCCGCTTGGGGTACCTGGTTCTATACCAAATGATCGAGATTGATCGAATTAGGTGGAATCCTCGCGTCGGACGCTATGTTGCGCTGCCAGAACACTGGGAGGAAGTCAAGAGCCCTCGTGGATGTCCGGTGGAGCTTCCTCCTGCAATAATCTATATCGGTTCCGCGTTGATTAAAGACCCGTTCTCGGGATACTGGACGGTCGTGTTCTCCGAGTTCATTGCCAAGATAGCGGCGTATATCCTCTGGGATGCCTACGAAATTTATCGTGTTTGGTACATGTCGCCAACAGCGCGGAGATATGCGAGACAACTCAATCTTTCCCTTGTGTTGGGGTCCCGTGCCAATTATGACGAATTCCTACTCTTGGTAGACTTGATCGACAGTATCGACTGGCATGGGGTTCCATTGGAGCAATCAGCTAGAGGCACAAGGGTGCTTCATCGAGATCCCTCTCCGGGACGCACAGCTAATGCTGGAGATTTTGTATGGTAGAATCTCTGGACCAGCCAGATAATCACGTCTGATCAGGCTCTTGACCTTCGTGCGAATCCTAGGGAGTTCCCTTCAAATCAGCGTACTGGATATGTGTACGAGTCCTCACCTTCCGAGTTCGCATATTAGGAGAATGAAGAAGCTCCACCTGCTGATGCAGAACTCTATTTCGAGGATGAACCCGAGCTATCCGGTACTGCGCCTGTGACGGCTGCTTCGCCACCAACGGCTATGGCATCGGGTGACAACCCGTCGATGGGGTACCATCATGGGTTCGCCCAACAACCGAGCGATGCGGAGGATCCCTTTTTGGCACCGTTGAGACACTTCCTCTGAGACGCGGGCTTCCCCGAAGCACAGCTGCAAGGCGATCGTGCTGCACTTACCGCCATGATGAATCACCGTACCAGCTGTGAAGGAGCGATGATAACAGTTGAGCCCTATAAGCCGCCGGCCCCTGAGATATCTTACAGGCGACACGTGGACCGGTCGACCTCAGGTGGACTCTCATGTAGATTATTAATTTAATTTAGTTAGTGTAATAGATTAACACTACAGTGCCAGGGAGATCTCAATGCCTCGCCAATACTATTTACTTGGCTCGAGTGACGCTTCTCCCTTAGAGTACGGTAGGCACCGTTAGGATACTAAATAAACCCTTTTGGTATATTAGTTCCCTCCTTTGGTCTTGAAGCCATCGTTTCCGTAGCTCCAACCTGTAGGACTACGCAGTAAACGCCAGTTCATTGCACCAAGTACTCTGGGAGTGCCGCCGTCAAGGATTCGAACTTTAGGACCCGCTCTACCACGCTACCACCGGTCGAGACCCGTACGCTGACCCACCCATCATTTCGTTACATTTTGGTCTCCCGACTTAGAAACCTCAAGTAATAATTGAACGGACCACTGGAACGAAGAATTATCCGGATTCTAACCTTTGGTTTAATTCCCCAACGGACCAGGAGTACAGAAGCAACCGCCAATATGGATGCAGGAAACACACCGAACCGACCCGACCATAGGAATCCTACGTCAGAAAGAAGTGCGAGTACCACGCCGGCGATTTCGCCTGACCCTCAGGTTGATATCGCTAGCGACCGCAGGAGCACGAGGAGCCAGCCGCAAGAAGTACTGACCTTACTGGATAACCCTGAAAGGATTCGCCGAGAACCCACGGTGGAAGCTCATTTACGAGAACGCCTCACCAAGATCACCTCTACGCCAGGGAAACCTTAAGGAGAAACCCCCCAGACCGAAGGAATTCGAGAAAACCTGCCCACAGGTCCTGCCGACCTTTTCTGGCCCCGTCTCCGTGAGCTCTGCTCTACCCACGTGGATTCCATTATGGATGTGCGACTCTCTACGGAGATCGCTGACCATACGGATTACCTCATCGCTCGAATGGTCTCTAAGGTATCGGAGTCTGACTTATTCATAGACTCCCTACTGCAGGCCGTTCAAGGAGCCGTCACCCGCCAGGAAGGCAATTTGGTCCCTAGGACCACCACACAACAAATCAACCATCCGGTCTCCATATGGAAACCCCCTACTGAACCCCCAGGTGCGGCAGAATAATCCGCCCCTCGCCGGGAATACCATCAGGGAAATCTCATGGTGGGCCAATCTAGGAGTAGAATAGAATCTTCGCGTTTGGATGAGAGACAGTTTGCCCATCAGGAGAAACCAAGAGAGGGACAATCGAGGAGCATAAGAGAAGCTCCGCGTCTAGAAGAGAGACCGCTGGCCCCACCCGATGAATTATATGAGGTCGACCTTAGGGCTCCATCGGATCAGATAGAGAGATCGATCCATTAGGTCCCTACTCAGATGGAAAGAAAAGAAGTAACCGCAGGAGAAAGAACAACAGAAGAAGCAAGAGAAGAGACCATTCGGACACGAGTGATTCCGAATCGGCCTCGACCGAAACGACCGACTCGGATGTGAATGAGGCTGCCGTTCGAGGCCTCAGACCACTGACAACCACAAACGAACTTTTTCTTAAGGTTGTAGACTACCGGAATCACCGGCTGGCCGACAGGTCCGCAAAATATTCTGGTTCGGTAGCTCGCAGAGTCGCCAAATGGGCCAAACGGATGCAACTAACCATTACGGACAAGTTCTCGGGTTTCGATCCCATTGCTGTCCTTAGGTTTCTCAATTTGTTCCGTACGGCCTGCGGTCAGAACGGTGTCCACGAGGGCGCCGCTTTGTACCTTTTCCAATTCTTCCTTACAGGACAGGCGCATGACAGAGTGGTTTCGAAGATATCTGGCACAGCTGACCTCTTGGATGCTCAAGACCGTGAGCTCCTCAGGCCATACCCTCAGGTTGTTCATTACCTCTTGGAAAGCTACGCCACGGATGACGTTATAATGGATGCCCACCAGGAAGTAATATCATTTAGTCAGAGCTCCAGCATGACCGAATCGGCTTTCGCAGACGACCTATGGAAGAAAGCTTAGCGATGTGGAAACGTGTCCTCCCAAGGATGGCTTAAATGTCACTTCATCACGGGATTGCTCCCTGCCATTCGGCCACATGAGCGCTATTACCACACGGGAACCCCGCAATACTCCTTCTGAAGGCTCGTTACCTACTCCAAGGGTCATAGCGAAACCTGCGGGAACTCCAGGCGCATCACTGATATAACCAGAGGACACACAACTCCATTGCGTAAACCCAACCAAGCCCATTTGGTTAGCTCCACGGAGTCGGACATGGATGCTTCACTCATTCGCGCCGATTCGGGAGATGTCCTCGCGGTCAATTTCAGTGCTTCTCCTTCCGGGCCCCCATCATATACCTCCCAAGGAACTACAGCGACCACTGGACCACCCGCACCCAAATATTCTCCCTTTCCGCCCCGCAAGGACGTTTTTGTTCGCTCCTCAAGGGCTTGCTTCCTTTGCCTTTCTGTGACCCAACCTTGTCAATGTACGAGGTATCTCCCTGAGGACGCACGTAAAAACCTCCTAGCCTTAAGGGAAGAGAATTACCGGGTGCGGAGATCCGAAGGAATGTATAACCGGGCACAGCAACGAACCACAGGGACCCCTGGAAGCTTACGCAATGCCACGCCTCCGGACACTCCGATCAAAGCCCCACAGGTTCACGCCATTGTAGATCCTACGGACGACCCCGTGGAAGAACTCTATCCTGAGGAAGAAACGGAAACGCCATCGGAAACCTCCTAGAGGGACGACTCGAGGCAAATACTCCCTCTTTAAGCCCCTGCCTCAACCAATTGGACGGTCATGAGCCAAAGAGCTCCTCACCTCCCAATGCAAACCACCCACAATGGACCACTCAGAATGAACCACAATTGGAACACAGTCACGACCCCGTCTGTATTCTCAGGGAAGAGAACTATAAAGTTCGAGTATCCGTAGGACTTCGTTCCAACAACTCTCGAGTGACCACAGCTGTATTGGACACAGGTGCTGGTCCCAACTTGGGCCATCCTAAGCTACTCTCACTTGGTTGGAAAGAGTTCGTTCAGGCAAGGAAGACCCCAAGGATTACCGATGCGTCTCGCAGACCGATGGACATTAAAGGGGTAGTACCACTTTACCTCCAGGCAGGACAATTCAAAGCCTGCACGTGGTTTCTTGTATGTCCTAACTTGGGCGCCGAGACAATCCTAGTGACCTCCTTTATCGACCGATACATTAAGGCCATTTATCCAGGCATTGGGAAAGTCGCGTTTTACCGCGCACCTTCCATCTCCATAACTGGTTCAACCCCAGGGCCAGGAGCAAACCGCAAACGAGCGGTTGTCTCCGAAAACACGAAGTCCAATAAGGTTTGCCTGTCAAATGCCATAACGATACCGGCGATGACCCAAATCGCTGTATCGGTACATTCCCACTCCTCAGGTCTCGTAACGATTCAGAACCACCCGAAAACGGTTCTAAACCACCTGACCTTGATGGCCAGTGGAGTAATGGACATCCACCCCAACAGGTCCTTTTCGGTCACAATCAGCAACTTCCGAGAGAAACCCGTGCGGTTACCTAAAGGTGCAGTGATTGGTATCACTTTACCCGCGCCCGTGGCCATTATAGAGGCCCAAATGGATAACCCTGCCACGCCAACACCCGCCGAGGACGTCGACTCTTGGGAGGGAACGGTCGCCATCGGGAAAGAATTCGAATCCCATAGGCCCCAGGTACTTGATATTCTCAAAGAATACCAGGCCATGTGGTCACTTAGATTGGGCGCAATCAGAGCCACTACAAACCGCATTGACTTTCAGGATGATGCTAGACCACAGTTCCAGCACTCATACCGCACCGGCCTTAAAGGTAGGGAAATTTTCGCCGACGAGATGGACAAGATGCATAAAGCTCAAGTCATAGAGCTGGCGCCTTCAAACCAATCCGAATGGGTAAGTCCCCTTGTCCCCGTGGCGAAAAGATGGCTCCGTCAGGTTCTGTGTCAACTACAGGAATCTGAACGCAGTAACCAAGAGGGACTCATACCCGGTACCACACATGGACGACTGTCTGGATTCCTTAGGCGAAGCTGTCGTATTTACCACACTGGACGCTAACTCGTGATATTAGCAAATACCTTTGGCTGAAGATACGAGAGCGCTGACAACCTTTACCACCCATGAACGTCTGTTCAGATTTACTCGCATGCCCTTTGGTTTGAAGAATGCACCAGCCACTTTCCAAGGGGTACTGGACATTGTACTGTCCGGAGTCAAATGGAAGTTCGCCCTGGTCTATTTGGATGACGTTATAATCTTCTCACGGACCTTAAAGGAACACTTTCGCCACGTGAAGAAGGTGCTAATAATCCTACAGGACGCTAGAGTAACACTGAAACTCCGCAAATGCGCTTTCTTCCAGGCCTCAGTGAACTATCTTGGTCATGTCGTCCTCCCAGGAAAGCTAAAAGTGGCCACACGGACCACAAATGCGATTCGCCAGGCTAAGCCTCCTAGGAACCACACAGAACTATGATCCTTCGTGGGCTTGTGAAACATTTACCGACGGGTCGTCCAAGGGTTTGCCAAGATCTCGGCCCCTCTCAACGCGATGCTGAAGAAGGGAACACCTTCGGAGTTCGGAGCCCTTTCCGACGACCAGTACTAGGCATTTCTGCCTGAACATAGATGCCTCTGATGTCCAAGTGGGTTGTGCACTGCTACAGGAACAAGAGTCACCGAAGGACTATCGAACTATTGGCTTCTGGAGCAGAACGCTCATCGGCGCGGAGCGAAACTACAGTACGACCGAAAAGGAATATCGAGCCATCTTATGATCTGTATTGACACTCCGTTCGTACCTTGAGGGAACCAGGTTTACCATGAGGACAGACTATGATTCACTCCGATGGTTATTCAATATGACCGATGCATCGAGGCGCCTCACTACGTGGCCCCTCAGGCTCCCCGAATATGACAACGAGATAACCTATAGGCCAGACATCAATCATTAGGCAGCAGAGGCCTTTTCGCGAATCATTACCGACGGAACTGACGACACTCCATTGGACAACCTAATTCCTACCCCCTTTACAGACGATGGACCTCAGAACTATACCGAAACAGATGACCTTATGGATAAGGTGAAATCGAAGGATCCTGAGGTAAAGGAGAACGAATTATACCTATTAGACTGGGAGACAGTACCGCCCAATTCGGCACCACCTCAGGTTAAGGCGATAGCCCCGGAGGAAAAAGAATTCGTCCCTATAACTATTGAGGAACTCCTACAGGCGCAGGTCGAAGACGGGTACTGCAAAGAAACAGCCCAATTGGTAGGAACCCCAGGATGCTTGTTAGACTATGACCGATTTGGACTACTATGTCGCCGCTCAACGCTGGATGGCGCACTCCAACGGGTAATACCAACTTTGCTGAGGGCGCAATTCCTATACCTCGCCCATTTCCTTCGCTTGGGTGGTCATCGTGGAGGCCCACGGATGTACCAGACCCTATGGAAGTTCTTCTAATGGCCACTAATGGCGCAGGACCTATGGCAAACCGCACGGAAATGTGCATCGTGCGCACAGATCCAAGGGTCTCGCGCCAACCATCAGGCCAAAATGAAGTTCTTCCTCGCCGCAGGTCCAATTGAATTTTTCGCAATGGATATACTTGGGCCTTTGCCTAAGTCGTCCCATGGGAAACGGTTTGTTTTGGTTATAACCGATAGGTTTACCAAACTTACCCGAGCCCTACTCCTAGAAAAGACAACGGCCACGGATGTCGCCACGGCCTTTTTGGCCCACTGGGTATATCCATATGGCATGCCACTCTACCTCCTTACGGGTAACGGCAGCCAGTTTGTATCCAAATGCTTCCCGCATGTCTGTGCTACCTTACGTATAAAACATGTGACCACCACGGCGTACCACCGGCAAACCAATGTCCAATCCAAACGCTTCAACCGCACCCTTCTAAATCGATTGGCGCAATACGTTTCGGAGCACCAATTGGACTGGGACAATTACGATGAGCCACTGGTTTATGTCTACAACACGCAGATGCACGCTTCCACAGGCGTATTCTCCGACCTTTGGGAAAGGAGATCTGGTTTATCTTGACTGGCCACCAAATGACAGTGAGAAACTCGAGGACTCTACGCGGAAGCTCTTACCCCGCTCTACGGGACCATACAAAGTCCTTAAGGCCAATGAGCACACTATCACATTACTCATTGACGGCCTACAGGACACCGTGTCTATTGACCGCGTGACACGAGCTCCTAATTCCTCCGGACCACCAAAGTCCCAGCCCCCTAACCCAACGGAAGCACCACGACCTAAGGTCGACGCGCAAGTCTCCACACCCCCTAAGGCAGTTCCCGCAAACTCCACTAGCCCGATGGAACAGATGGTCAACGCCAACTACTATGTCCCATCTCTCCCAACCGACTCAGATGGAATCGCCCCTCTGGACCACACTCTCCTTCGGGCGAATGAACACCAACCGGAATATGTGATTGAGCGCATCATCTCCGCCTGTCAGGGAGAAGATGGAACTATGCGCTATCGCGTCCGTTGGTTCTGCTACACACCTGTGGAAGACACTTGGCAAGAGCCTCAAACCATTCCGGCTAATTATATCGCCCGCTATTGGCGCAGAATCAGCCACACGGAGTGCGGCCTTCAGGAGGGGGCAACCATTGGTCGGAATAGTCCCCAAACGCCTCCCAAACTGCCTCCCGACATGACGGTTCGCCGGAGCACAATGGTTCGTCGTAGCTCCCGCATCAAGGAATAAGATCAGTCCTTTGGAAATACCTGAGCAAGACCCGAGACTCTCTCAAGATTGGGCGCTGTGCCGGGGCATGCACGTTTGAGACACAAGAACGACCTTTGGAAAGCACAAACATTAATTTATTTGACAGCTAACAGAAGTAGAACAACCCTCACCATGACCTCAAGGGTCGCGGAAGCGCTCGGAACACCAACAGGACTCACGGGGGCGGCCCAGGAGTAACTCCGGCGTCCTCATTGGAACCTGCAGGAAACGACCCAGCGAGCCAAGCACGCTTCTTCGGCGGAGATTCACCTGAGGAACTATTGTCATCATCGGAAGCCTCACGGTCACTCAAATTTAGACCATACCGGGCATCCAAGTCGGCTGTAACCCTCTGGGACATCGCCTGCGCATTCTGCTGCAGGATATTGACCATGGCGGGCTTCAGATCCTGACCCTCTTGGACAACCGCGGCGTAGCGAGCCGAGCGACGCTCTCAGGAGCATGTTTTCCTCAGGACTGTCGCAATGTCCATCGAGGCCATAAAACCAACGGTATGGCAGACATGACGGAGATCCGCAGCTGCAGCAGTGACCGAAGCAGGAAGGTTTGGCAACGGAGAGGACTGAGCGATGTCGACGCCCCCAGTTAACGTTTGAGCAAGGGCCTTGCCTACAGGACTTTCGGCTTCGACAGTAACCTCGCCAGGAGGGATGTTCACTTGGGCGACAATCGGTTCATACGGGAGCTCATCCTGAGGAGCAGCGCCCGGAGGAGCTGGAGGAGGGGAAGCGGTCGGCAACACAACCGCGGACTCGAACGCAGGATGAACGCCCTCCACGGGTAGGACGAAGGGGTCTTCACCGAAGGATTCTCCATCGGACATACCAGCAAGAACCAAGGGCGTGGCTTCCACATCAGGCTCGAAGCACAGAGGATCGAATCCAATGGCCTTCGGATAATAGTCGGGCACATGACGCCTCGGAATGTCCGATGGTTTATTTCTTAAAGGGTTGTCGTCCCAACCCTGCGGATGCAGCCGAATCGGCGTGAATGAGTCGGTATCTCAGTCATACCAAAGGAACCCGGGAGCTTTGCCCCATTCCACCTGTAGGACATGATCCAAAAGGGCCTTGGTCTCCTCGACGTCGAACTGGGTCCCACGTACGATATCCTGGATGCCCAGGCTCCTTAGGAAATGGATCATGATGTCCAGGAGGGTGATTAAGCAACCTCGAGGACCGGGTATGTTCTCATCGTACCACACCCTCCAATCCTCCGGGCGGACATTACCACGGATTCCGTACTTCGCGGTATCTAGGAAGGCCGTGAGAGACATCACGCCGAAGTCGACGAAGAGTAACTCCCAGGACAGCCATGAACTTCGGTCATTGTCATCGCCCATGAGTTGGGACGAGTGGTACGCCACCACGGACGGCGTGGGAACCAGAACGAGCGGCGGTACACGCCAATACATGGCCCATTGGTTATCATCCTCCTCGTGGGGAAGCGAGAGGTACGACGGGAGGCGTTTGTCTGCGCTCATGTCGTGAAACTCCACTTGGAGCCAACAAAAGACGAACCCCAGGGATTGACGCAGACGACTATCGGGCTCGTGCATCTCGTTCCAATAGACCCGGTTGGACATCCATAACAAGCGGTCATACGGCGGCCGGAAGCACATAAGCACCAAGAGGTTATGACAAGCCGGAGGAAAGCGCACATGAGGCGAGATGAAACCCGTGTATACGTCCGAGAGGAGTTTGTTCACCCGGAACTGGTAGTCGGCTTCCTCCTCGCAGCGGACGTACGGCATGTCCGTTTGGATGAGAGTGCTACATCGCGTCGCCGAACGCGGATCCACAGGAAAATGCAACCATCGGATATACCACGAGACGCTGCGCGCGTTCTTGTTGCCCCTCCGGAAATCGGGTATCTTGGCAAACCGTCGAACGACGAGATAGATATGTCGAAATAGCTGGTATTTTCCACAGAGGACGGGAGAAAGGCATGACGCACTGCCCGCGGATTCCGTCCGATGGTATGATCATAGCAGTTTCCAGAACGTTCGTAAGCCACTTGGTATCCCGAGGAGCTCCCCGGTTGGTTGCTCGAAGCCATGGTGCCGCTGCCCACAGGCTGGTCCGCCGGGAGGTGAATAGAACAACCGACGGAAGCGACAAAGTCCGGAGGGAGAACGGCATATCCAATGGGCTTATAAGGCGAGTTCGGCATCGCGCGCGACCAATGGAAAAGTACCACGAGGATAAGGCGAGGTGACGGAATCGACCCGGACGGACTGACAGGCGTGAACCACGGTGGAAGAAGCGCGGAGGGTCGCCAAAGGAAGAAAAAAGACTAAGGAAGAAGCCAAAGGACCGTCTCGGCATCGGGAAGCGAGGAGTACGCTGGCGATGCCCCTATGGCCAGCGCTCACGGCGCGTGGGAGTTTCAGTCCTTATTCAAATTAATTGTCCTTCGGCGCCAATGGTCAGCTCACGCTTCCCCGCTTCCCCGCAGGCGATGACGACGCGACGTCCCGTCGCGCCCAATGGTACCGGGAGCAACGAAGTGCTCGCATCCCCTGGGTCAAGCATGAGGCCATCTGAACTTCGCCGTGACGGCCGAATCCTAAGGAGGGAGGTATGTGAAGACGCGATGATAGCGGTTGAGCTTTGTAAGCCGCCGGGCCCTGAAGGATCTTGCAGATGACACGTGTACGGGTCGACCTCAGGTGGACTCATGTAGATTATTAATTAAATTTGATTAGTGTAATAGACTAGCATTACAGTGCCAGGGAGATCCCAGCCCCTCGCCAGTACTATTTACTTGGCTCGAGTGACGTTTCTCCCTTAGAGTAAGGTAGGCACCGTTTGGATACTAAATAAACCTCTTTGGTACATTAGTTCCACCCTTTGGTCTTGAAGCCATCGTTTCCGTAGCTCCAACCTGTACGACTACGCAGTAAACGCCAGTTGATTGCACCAAGTACTCTGGGAATGCCGCCGTCAAGGATTCGAACCTTAGGACCCGCTCTACCACGCTACCACCGGTCGAGACCCGTACGCTGACCCACCCCTCATTTTGTTACAGTCGGCCCTGCCCTCTGTGCTTTGTGTACTGTGCACAGGGCTGAGCGCCGCATATAATAATATCTAGATATAAACTTGATTAGCCAATTAACCCTTCTACAGTACGGGATAACTAGCTCTAAATGGGCTTCCACCTACGAAGGATAGGCTTAGTTGCCACGTGGCTACCAACTATATGCGCGGTTGCCAATCCAGTATTTCCCTACAAAGGGTCGAATCGGATGCGCCGTTGCAGACCGAGATCCCACGTGTAACATACCACCTCGCTGGCTATCTGCGGGATGCCGCTTCATAACTTCATCATAGCTGTTGCACTCACCTATGAGTATCATCCTAGTAATACGAAAAATATTCCATCAGTATTCCGAGAGTAGTAGAATACTACAACATCGTCCTTGATTTGTTTGAGAAGAAACAAACCATCTAACGTCCTTCGTTTTCGAGTTTTCTTCATTAAATGTATGCTGGTATCAGCCATTTAGGTTTTTTCTATCTCATGTTACTCCTTAAATTTTGTTCTCATATTTCGGAAAGCATCCTAGTTATTATCTATGAATCTGTCTGCGAGACTACAATAGAAATTATGCGGTATAAGATTTAATGTGTTCCCGTATGAACCGTTGTAGAGATTCCAAGCATCAACCATGCACATTGCCAGCAAAGAAGTATTTACTCTGAAAGACCATTCCTTGACTTTGAACTTCTTTTCCATATTCAGATCATTTTTACGTGATCTATTATGCCTATCAACTCTAAAACAATAAGGATAGTACTCCTCGAAAACCTTTGGAACAGCAATAGAAAGCGGAATTTTCATTGTTATTTCATCAGTTATCCCCCATCTTTCACAAGAAAAGGGAGTTTCTGGTTGGGTACTGCTACAAGTTCTGATGTTATAACTCCTCTAACGGTCCACCCAGAGCACAGATATCATCTTCCCATCAAATTCTGGAAGTTTCTTCACCATTGTCACGTGCTGGCCTCGTGCTTTCATCGTAAGTTCGGAAATATGTTTCGCAGGAAACCTTCTGGTGGCTGTTTTTACAACACTAATAAATAGCATCCCTCTTTCCAAAAGTTCCTCTGTTGTTTCAACAGATGCAAAATATGAATCGGCACAAACAATTCGATCAATTTCGAACCAACCTTCAACCAGTCTCATTACAACAGCTGTTCCATGCGCATGTTTAGATGCCAAAGGCTGAAAATCTGATTGTGTAGCTCTCTTTTTGATTTCTATCTTGAGAATGATTCCACTCCTTCCACAACAAATCTTCTTTAATTCCCAACCATTTTCAGGTTTCGAATCAAGATCAGTGTAATGCGTAAATCCAATTTAAATCCAGTTTCCCCACAGTTCATAACAACGTGACCTCCTTTTAATCACTCAAAAAGTGTGTGACCGATTTACAATAGCTTTTCGATTGTCATTTATAGCTTTCAGAAATTCAAAAACACACGGACATATGGCTTCTTCTCTAATGTGATCGTTTTAAAAGCCACTAAAAACGATACCTTCTTTTATATGCTCAAACTGATGGCATGATATGATCTTTCCGAGCTGCGGAGAGTGATTGTGTTTTGAAAACGTTTCTGTAGACAAAATTGAAGGGCAATGCCATTCAAGGGGGTTTCTTCGCAGGACTTAGAGATTTCGCTCGCTTGAGGACTACCTTGGTCTATGACAAGCTATACGGCTATTGCGTGCCGACGGCCGGTTAAGACCGGAGATGCACACTGGTGAAACACGTGGACTGCACGGATGCCGACGCTCGAGTGCGAGGCGTGCCACACGTGGTCCAGATTCTACCTAATGGTTAGTATTATTTAGCTACGCTATCGCTATTTAGTATCTATTTTTTGGGCGCGCGCCCACTGTCAGGGTCCGCGCGCCACACTACTTAGGAGGTTGAGCACTGCTCGCCAGTAAACAACCTCTTGGGAGATCTCAAGGAGAGAGTCTTGGCTCTGAACTCTTCGCCTTCGGCGCATCTTCACCGCATACTGCATGGGCGCCCGTCGCACGTTAGTTCATCCACCTTTCTGTCGAACAGAGTGCTACCACCACCGTGGATTCATATTTAAATCGCCGACACCTGTCGTAGTCTCGCCTCTGTATAGGGCTTCGCCCCCATTTTCCTCTTATTCTCCTTTTTGGCTCTCGTGAGTGGCCGCCCCACTCACCCCGCTCGTCCACCTCATACGAGTGTTTCCTCGCTCTTTTTCCGACAATCGCCGTGGTACCGCTCCGCCTAGTGAAGTGCACGCCCGCTGAAGTTTTCTTGGACTTTGTATTTTTCCGGAACATCCGGCACTTGCTCATTATATGAGTACAGTCTATAACCGTTCACCGGAATGCCGGAATGTCTACACGTGTGGGACGGTTGGCAGGTGTAGTTATGACCACAGTAGGTGGGTGGATAGGAACTCCCTATCTATTTATTTATTTATCTATTTATTTATTTAGTAATTACACTAGGGGAGCTACAGTACTTAGTGCGACGGCAGTGGCCGCCGCACCAGTAAACTCCCCCATCAAGGGTCCCGATCTCAATCTTCCCCGAGGATGCCGATCTGGGTTTGGCTCTGGTCTCTACTGCCTACGCGGGCTAATCACCTCTCACGAGGAGTAGCGCGTAGCACACGGGTTGACCATCCCCCTTGCCCGCCTAAAGAGACCCATCGCTGCCAGTGTTTTTCCAACTGTTGTTGTGTTTCGCCTTGTTAAGGGTTTGTCTCCGGCTGTGCCGTATCATACAGAGCCACTCGCGTGACTCGGTGCCATCGACCTTCGTCCCCCTCCTTCTCCCTCTTTCCCTTTTTCCTTTTCCTCGTTCCCCGACTACGGGTAGCATCCCGCTATCCGCGGCTGTACCGACACGTCGGATCACGGCCACCGTGTGGACCTTTTTTTCAATCCGAGGCACACGCACAAGAGGAGCCCTTCTTCACCTCCCTGAGCAAGTCGCGACGGATGACCCTGGCCTTACAACCCGGCTAAGTCGTGTCACCTCTGGGAGGGCTCTTTTCCGCTCAGCTACCTCCGTGGAGGAAGATCCCGAGCGTCTTCGTGGTGTTTTCCGGCACGCAGGCATTGAGCTACACCTAGGATTGGTCACACCCCGGACTGTGCCGTGCTCATCTAAACACTCTAGGTATATCCCGCAGGATTGGCCTCGGTCTTACACCCGACTCCGTCGTGTCTTTCCAGAGTGGCTCTGTTGCTGTGCTCCGCTGGGACGCGTCTCCTCCGCCTGAGTCGTGCCTCTCAAGAGAGGAAGATCCCAAACATCTTCGTTGTGTCTCCGCTCCAAGCGTTGTCCTAAAAAAATTATTACTCTATTTAAAACTTCACAGGGTGTCATCAAACACCATCAAACCGAAAAACTTCAAAACATCACTCCTTTTATTCTTCTTCTTTAGACGTTTTCGTTCCATCTAAGAGTTGGTATGTCGAACTATTTTTTCGAAATAGACTACAAAAACGTCAATATGATTATTTAATATGGAGAAAGTTCCGAAGGCGCATGGACAGTGAAGACAAAATATATAACAGGTTCCGTGAATTTCTGTTGATGCATTTATACTGGACTATTAACAGTCAAAGATTCATTTTCCGTTGTCCATTTGGTCGAATGAACGTCATTAAAGCTTTGTTGCGTGTAATTATTGGTCAAAGTAGTAAGCGTGACGGATAAATTGTTTAAATGTTATTTTTATCTGTGACAGTATGTTGCTTTTCATTGTTCAAATGTTTGTTAATAATCGCAGCACTATTTATCTCTCCGTTTGAGTTTTCGTCTTCTTATGCATTTTCCTGAACCGCAACATGATTTATGGTTTTTACGTCACACATCGTGAGAGTTCACAAACTCTTCGGATAAAATATCTCTAATTTTAGGGTGCCAGAAGTGTACCTGCGGTTATTTGTGACAAAAAAGTCAGCTTTTGTACCACTTACACTTACAAGTTTCATATTTGATTGCGTGCTAAAGAAACGTTTACAGTCACTCTCTGATGTTAAGGGACGTGAGCAGGTGTTTTTTCTGTTTTTCAATACAGGTTAGAGTTTTATATATGATGATGTATTTGATATATTATGAAAGAAAGGGGTGAAGATAGTGTTTTGTACAGGTTACGGACGATCGTACGTAATTATTGAGGTTGAAGCCACACAAGAAGAGATCGTTGACAACTTGTAGGCACAAAACTTTAGGGAAATTGACAACGTTAACAAAAATTATCGATGTTGTAATTTTGGCTTTATATGAGGCCAGTGGTGGTATAGACACTAGTGATCATTGACGGACATCTTTGATTGCCACCCGTTTCAAGAAGATTAAAAGAAAGTAATTTATTTGGGAAGGATAATATCAGATTCATCTATTTCGGCCTTTTAGTTACAAAGACTTTTCTTTTCGCTGACATTTTTTGTCTAGTTTGGCCCACCGTGTCAGATCCAAAAATTGGCACCCACAGTAAATGAGTTTTGGGCACTGTAGGAAGGCTTTTTTATTACCCTTCGGTTGATCAGTGGTAGTGGGAATGAGAGGGTAGTGCGTTCGTTTTGGTGCAAAGGGTTCTGTACCAACGGCAGTTTTACACTTACTCATACTGTGCAAGCAAAAAATGGTAGAGCGGTTGCGAATCGTTTGAGAGCGTTCGTTTGAGCAAATGGCGCTTTCCGCCGACCATGATCAAAAATCTGATGATGCCAACATTCTGCTTCCGCAGTTTCTTTACATATCTACAGGCTTGTACACACAGCATCGCTGCGCATAGGACACACATGTCACCTACGTAGCACTGCTGCGAATCTCAGCCCTGTTCGGCTTTTCATCCTTCTTTCCCATCTCACCCACACTTCTCACAGTTATTGGGCCTGCACTCGCTCTGCTGTTCATCGAGTCACTGTTTGCTAAACGTTCTATCCGCTTTTCATCCCGTGGACTCTTTCGGTTAGTCCCAGAATCAAGCTTTTCGTCTGCATGTCTCCCAGTGGCCTCACTATCCCCAAGAGAGCTATGGTACTCTTGTCTGTCACCATTCCGTGTCAAAGGGCTGTCCGACGACTGTCGAACCTGAACAGAAACGGGTGTTGACCGCAACCCAAACGAAAATGAACTGCGACTACCGTCTGGGACGCCCTGCTTTCCGCACGTACTCGAACCATTTGTCGAGCGTGACGTATTCATGTTCATTCGCTCGCTTCGAAACGATGGAAGCGGTGTATTGGCCGATAATTGGGGTGCCGCTCCCAATTTTGGCTTAGCGTTTGACAGTCGAGGCAAATTCACAGCTTGCGACAGTGCAGACGGTTCCACTCTTTCATTTTCCCCACTTTTACCTTCCTTGGAAGGTGACCCTTTCACGTCCAGAAGTTTCGAGTTCTTAGATGCTCGTCCTTCGTTCTTCGATTCTCTGAATGGCGGCATATCATTTGACAGCATGCGTTTGGGCTCATCTTCCCACCCTCTCTGCTCTTCTGCTCTCCATCGTGCAGATTTTTCGACTTCGTCTTCCTGACTTTCATGTAAACGGGGGCGCTTTGCTGTTCTTCCTGAATCCTCCCTTGTTAGTCCTTCTCGTTTCGATGAAGTGTTTCCATCTCTTCTCCCCAGAATCGGAACACTCGATGATCTTGTTTTCTCTCCTCGTCTTTCAAGGGGCGGAGCACTCGGCGACCGAATCCTTTCCTCTTTCCCAGATGCTTTCCGCTCATGGCTCTCCTGCCCCGCCTTCGGAGCGGGGGACGATCGAAACATGCCAGGGATCGGGTGACTGCTTGACGGGCGCTCGGCATTGCGACGCGAACCTCCGTCTCCGGTTCGTTTCGGGAACGCAATCCGTCCTTTTACAAAATTCTGGGCATCATTGTTTTCTGCATCAGAATTCCCTTCTTTCATTGATGCACCTCGTCCTTCTCTTTCCTTGGCGCTCTTCGCAGTATCGACATGGTTTGCACGAGCTGAAAGGGCGGAAAGCACTGGAAGCGATGACGGTGAAGGAACTGAATCAGTCTGACCTCGATACCCATGCGGGGGAATAGAAATCGCTTTGAAGCTTGGCAATTGGTCTTGACTTGGAGCACGGGGAGAGCGATGAACATGCACACTGTTTCCACCATCTGAAGTCTTCTTACCCGGCAGTGGCGTTGGAAGCGAAGACGATGCAACGATATCGTTGGCCGGAGATGAAGGTGTTTGCACAATACCTTTTCCAAACTTTGAAATGGACGACGCCGATCCCATGCTTGAGATTCCATGCGTGTTATTTTTTGGAGCTTTGGAGGAACCGCTGCCCAATGTCGAGGGTCCCCGGGATGACAACGGTGGAAGTGAAGAAGTCTTACCTGCGACTTTCGAGCCGTTTCCCATGAGGGTAGATACAGGGGAGGGGTGTTTCCCGCTACCCACCTCTGAGAGCGATGGAATCGAGTTTTGATTAGGTTTCGGCAATGACAATGGCGGTAACTGAGTCGGTCTAGCTTCTTCTCGTGTTCGATGGACATTCTCGTCCGGACTAGATGTCATGATAGACTGCTTCCCCGAGGGTAATCTGTCTGGAGACAGTGACCTCGAAGACATCATATGTCCATTGAGGTTGTTCGAGGCAGATCGTTGATCTCTTTCACGCGTCGGAGAGCCCTCCGCCTTAAACATCCTTTCTGGCGATGAATCAATCGATTTACCATGTTGTTCCGACAGTGCGTTTTCCTTCGTCCGAACATCATTAGGATCACCACGAGGTGCACCGTGCACGAGAGGAACCGGCCCACGTTCTTTGATATTCTTTAGTCCATTCTCTTGTGCAGAGATGTGAATTCTCTGAGAGGTGCTCGGATATGCATTAGGAGAGGATAAGTTCTTGATGTTCGTGGTATTTATCTGCGCGACCTTCAGCGAACGGGAGTTATCTGAGGAACCCTGTTGGGGTTGAAAGCGCTCGCCACTTCTGAGACGGCTTTGGTTGCTGTCGTCGCTCTGATGTCTTGCATTCTTATCTTCTTCCAATCCCTTTGACTGTTCTGTGTGTTTTGATGCGAGCCCATTCGCAACTTTTCTCTGAGCTTCGCTAGGAGCTGTTGTCGTCGTCGTAGCGGGTTGGAGAGGTGAAAGGTGCTGGATTTGTGGCAACGGTTGTCTCCGTGATAGCGTACTCTGTTGCTGTGGTATGCTCCGCGGTTCGGAAGGACCGTTCACAGGAGCCACGGGAGGACAAGATGACTGTGGCTGACCATCTCGAGAAGGAATCGCCGAGGACGGTTGCTCGAGGCGTTGAGAATTGTTCCGAGGTTGAGCATGTTGATTTCCTGCCTGAAGTTTCCCTTGCGCAGGGGGATGAGCAAGTCGCGGCAGTTGTAAACGAGAATGTTGCAGTTGCGGGTTTGTATTCGGTTCGTGTGGCGAGGCCTGATGAGCAAGTGGTTTGAGTTGTACGTGTTGCAGAGCTGCTGAAGTTTGCATCCGTGCGTCATATTGCTGCGGCACTGAATGTGAAGGGGCGGCAACAGACATACGAACAGACGGTTGAGTAGATAACGGTTGGGAGAAATGCTGACCGGCTGACGACAGTGGATGAGACCCATGCTGCACAGGTGATGACAATGGCACAGGCATTGAGGTTCGCTGATGGTGCGAAAATTCATTTGATGCCGCAGGAACAGACATGTTTGGATGACGAATAGGTGGTATGGGTGCCATTTCACCTGAACCGTTACGCTCTTGAGCGCCCTCCATACTAGCACGACCTTGCTCTGGAGGTAGCTGACGCGAGCGTCGCTGTCGAAGTTCCGTGTGAGGTTGGCGCTGAGCACTCCTCTGCTGGGGGGGCGGTTCACGCATTTGGCGCATAGACGGGCCAATAGATCGATTCAGAAGAGGATTCACATGTCCCCGGGTAACATTTTGCATAACAGGCTGCATTTGCGCAGGCAATGGCTGCGTGCTTTGCTGTTGTTGAGATGTCGGATGCGCAGGTTGGTCTGCAAGATTACCTTCTAGTTCTTGCAATCGATCGGTAATCTGCGTGTTGTCAGGCGCCAATCTGGCGGCCTGCCTATATGCGTGAATGGCATCCGAATTCTGTTCGCAGCTTTCGTAAAGGGTTCCCAGATCATACCACACTTCAGAGACGTATGGGTTGAGTCCAATAGCACGAAGATATGCATCCATGGCGTCACGACGCTGATTCATTTGGTAGTACAGCACGCCGATGGAGCACCAGAATGTGGCGTTTTGACAATCTCTGTAAACAGCTTGTTGGTAGGCATCATAAGCTTGATGAAATTCGCGCAATGACATGTACACCCTGCCCAACAAATACCATGTCTGGCCGTCGTTGGGTTCATGTTCGGCCGACTGACGCAGCAGCTGAATAGCCTCCGTAGGATTGTTGTTATGACTGTGCTCAAGCCATCCATAGTTTTGTAAAGTCTTTGGGTGTTGTGGATTTTCTTTGAGAGCCTGTTTATACATTTCGATGGCAGAATCGACATCGCGTCTGAGCTCGTGCACATGGCCAATTTGATACCAACCGTCAGCGCGTGTGAGAGGAGGAGGGGGATTTGAAGCAACTACCACTCTATTAAAGTACTTGAGGGCCTCATCAAACTTTTGTTGCTCCTTATAGATAATGCCAATACAAAAGCACACCTCGTCCACTCTCTCGAAATCCGGAGAAATGGAGAGAACCGCCAGAAACGCCTCCAAGGCGTTGTCGAGACTGCCGTAACGGTCGTACAAAAGACCAATACCGTACCACAGGTTCGGACAACGTGGGTTGGGCATGTTGCTGAGAGCGCTTTGATATGCTTGATAGGCCTTTTGCAAATCTTCAGTCATTACATAACAATGGGCCAGGACTGCCCAAGTCTCGCCACAAGAGTCATCGGCAGTGATTGCGCGTTGTAGATAGCCAATAGCTTCATGGTAGCACTCCTTCTTTGCCAGAACGGCACCGGCTTGGGTCATTGCAGGTACATTGTTGGGGTTAACGGCCAGGACGCGTTCAAAGGCGTTGAGAGCTCGTTCGCGATCACGCATGTTAGATTGTAAAACTCCAATGCGAAACCAGACGGCTTCTTTTGCAGCTGACAATCTGTTGGTCAAGTTGGTATCCACCTGCGACGGATTGTTTGCAGGGTAATCAACCATGTTCACTTGACGAGGGTAAGCAAAACAGCCGGGAGAGCAGATGTTGGCAACGAAGAAAATGGGAAATTGATGTAGGATGAGACAAGCAGGGACGAAAACGGGGGCACGAAAAGAGAGAGAGAAGGAGCGACGGCGGTGCAGGGGAGACGGTGTTCGGTGTTTGCAGCGCGGACGAGATGGGGGTCAGTGACAGTGGTAGAGTAGGCGGTGAACAGTATGCGGGTGGAATGGGAAAGCGGAGCGAAACGGAAAGGTTTGAAACGAAAGGCTGAAACTAAAGGATGAAACGAAAGGTTGAAACGAAAGGGGGACGGGAAGATGGGCCGGTTTTGGAGGAGGGAGGAGCTGCTCAGTTGGTGAAAGAAAAGGAGGTAGGGACAGGGGGAGGGCTGGAGGCAGTGGGGAGCAGACAGACGCGACGGACATGCAGCGCATGAGCGAGGGTATAAAAGTAGCAGCGCTGCAGTTTGGCGGAGCGCAAAACGTGCGATGGAGCAGCGTAAACAATGGATGGGATTTGGGGATGTGGGGAGGGGGGTGCTGCAGGTATTGCGGCGGGAAAGCGGAGTGGGGGAGGGGCCGACGTGTAGGGAAGGGGGTAAGAGGGGGGAGAAGGGGGGTGAGGGAAGGGAGGGTGGGGGACGGGACGGGAAGCGGGGGGGGGGAGGAGGCGGTGGTGCGAGGGGAAGGTAGTCGGACGGTTGCTAAAGAGTACATGTGGTAGATACGGGGGGAATGGCGGTGTTGGGGCGCACGAGAGAGCGCTGGCGCAAGGGGCAGGCAGCCGCTCACAACCGGGGCTCGCGGGGGCTTGAGGGGCACAAGCACACGCGATGGCACGCGCGTGCTTGTGTGTGCACGCACGAGAAGAGCGCACGTTGCCTGCAACTGGGTGCTTTTTTTGGGGGGTGGTAGGGGCGACAGACGGTGCGTTGCACGGCAGCTACCAGCATGTTTCAAACGGCGCGGCTCATCGGCCCACATGCTTAGTACAAACGACGGCGAGGCGTGGCGGAGGCGGCGGCGGCTTGCGTGGGCTTGCCCACGTGTGGCGCGTGCCGGCTTTACAGTGACGTGTTCCGGGTGTGTCGCGCTGATTGGCGCGTGTTCATGCCACTTACAGCGATACTGACAGTGCGAGTGCTTCTGGACATAGCATGCTCACAGTGCGCGTGTCTAGGGCATGGTGCCGGGGGGGGGGAAACCCTAAACGGGCGTGGACAATGGGTGGAAACTGTGCAAACGACACAGCCACGTAGCGTTGCCCTTCGCGGCCGCGCTGCGCGTGCGTGTTGGCACTGTGCAGTGTGCGCCTTCCCCTTCGTCACAGTGCTTGCCGTGCACCGGTGCTTGTCCCTTTGATGCTCAGTGAAGCCGCAGTCCATGACTCTCAACCGCACCACTGAGCAGCATCGCTTCACCTGTTCCACTCCCCCCCCCGTTCCGCATCACCATCGCGAGAGAGATGGCGCCTCGATTTCTCCCTCCCCACACCCCACACAACACCGCCTCCCTTCTCGCTCTAACTCAAGTGCTACTGGAAGCAACGCTTCCACTTTGATCTGCGTTCATGTGCCGCAGAGAGAACCCCCACCACGTGATTGGCCTGAATTTGGCCTTAACTCGCGTTTAAACAGCACCGCCTCTTCCATGTCCCCACTCACTTCGCCATACCACCCCCACCCGATATCTTCTCGTGCCTCCGCGTGCCTTTACAGTACCAACGCTGCGGCGCGTGTCTGAATGAACACATGCAGGTGGCACCCGTTCCTACTCGCTCTTCCCGCCATTTCTTGGTCGGCCTTGGTTACCAGTACCAACAGTGACCATTTACCCTTCGTACTTTTCATGCAACCTCGTCGTACCTCTTTGCCGCCCCAAATAGATCATCTGTCATCATCACACCCCGCACTCATTCGCCGCCTCCGCTCTGCTCTCTGGTAACCTACTGTACCTATGTGCTATGTGCTACTGTGTATTTGCTAACGATAAAGACATCGGTACCCCTTCATCTGCAACATTCGCTGCTGCACCCAACCGGGCTGTCAGGCGCACAGAATACGAATAACAATTACCTTACTAGCTACTCAAGTTAGCAATTGCTACCCTCCGTTCCCCGTTGCATCTTTATATTTATCTTCTTCACGTTCCGTTGTCCACCGCTGCGTCTGTCCCCTTCCACGTGGTGCGCCATTTAATTCCACAAACCGATCTACAGCATGCTCCCCGTGTTTGGAGCGCCGCACTCTTCCAATTAACAGTTTGCTCGCAAGCCCCTCGCCTGAAACCCCTACAAATTTCCACAAATGGCAACAAACTGCATCCAACATGGAAAGCCCAGACGTCCCTTCACGCCATCCAACACGCCGTATCTTGCAAAGCCAGAAATCCGAGCCGAACAACCCCAACCAACAATTCTACCCGTCCATCCGACACATCCAAAATGATGCCGCACAACACCATCCGTTTAACTTCGTTACTAGCTATTCTGCTAACCATCACCGCTGCGCTACCGGTCAACGAGCAACCGAAGCATCGTCACCTCGATACCGCCCATCACACCAAAAAACTATACGCAACGTCCGAGTCATCGCATGATCCGGAAGATGCTGACACACGAGACATATCATATGCACGTCAAAGCGGCAATAATCGATACAAAACCTCTCATGAGCGTCGAGAAATGAGCGCTCGTGATTTGAAACGTGCTGCAAGACAGTCTCGAAAGAAGGACGAGACGTCACAAGAGCAGCAGGCTAGCGCCCCAGGCTGGCTGAGTTCCCTTACTAAGCTGTTTGGTATTGGTGTCAATGAAGAGGAGAACGGCAATGTTGATAACACTATAGAGACAGAGCATGACAGAATCGAACCGCCATCGCCCCAGGGGAGTGAAAACAATCGATTGGATACTTCGTCTCTCAAGGAAAGCTTTGACGTTCATCATCCCGCTGATTATGGCATTGATGAGGAAGGCCATGTTCTTGCACCAGAAGCCGAATCTGCAGTTGATCAAGGCATGAAATCGTCCACCTTTGAAGAGGAGGAACTGCTCACAAAAACAGACCTACGGGACCTGGTGCGCCTGTTTCGCCGAATGTTCACAACAATAGAAAGGGAATTGAACCAAACGGATACTGCGCCAGCACAGGAGCCTTCAAGCGCTATCAATGGCCTGAACTTGGCGTTGGCACAGGCACAGACGATGAATCGCAGGAAGGACCTGGAGAAAAGACAGTTGTCGCTACAAGGTTCAGAGGAGGACACCGAACCTGATGAGGTGCATTCTGAGCATGATCACCGATTGGAAGTACCCTTGGGTAGCCCGGCTTACGGCAGTCGGAAAAGGATTTTGAGAGGCTTGAACGGCGTCGCGGAGAAGGAACGAGCGGAACTCGCTGTGAGACGTCGCGCAGTGATACGCAGGCGTTCCGAAGGAGATGACCGCGAGCATTACACGCAGGCCATGAGCGCTGGTCTTCTCCCATATCTTTAACGTCGCAAACTACAGTTGCCTTCAAATAATTATCAATTAGAAGTAAATTGACTGCCGATGAGGAAACAGAACTAGTCTTCTTCCACAACGACGCGTACTGCACTGAAGACAGCGTCGCTAATAAGATAGCTAATTTCTATCATGTAGAGAGTTCAACGACTGCTCATTCTTTCCACTTTTGAGTTCTTCGAAAATGCGTCGTCGCAAGAGAAGGTCTGCTGCCAAGTCCCACTCAGTGTCTACACCCAAACCGCGTCCACTCGTCTCCTCAAAGCGATCGTCCTTCACCTCCACCGTGCTAGACGTCATTGGAATACGTGCATTCAAACGTGATGCACCACTCAGTCAGCCCGATAGAAGACGGCTTGTCACCGATGTTATCATAGCGATTGTTTTGTTTTTCATAACGTTATGCACTCGTTTTCACAAACTCGAACATCCTGCGAAGATAGGTACGTAATGTGCGTCTCTTTTCATGAAGGGCCTTCCATTTTATTGTTTTGTTGGCTGACTGTTGTGAACGGCTCTAGTTTTCGATGAGTTCCATTTTGCTGCGTTTATACACAATTACATGCGGGGGGAATATCTATTTGACATCCATCCTCCGTTTGCGAAGCTTACGTTGACGGCAATAGCAAAGTTGACGTCCTATGATCCGATACCCTTCAAATTCGACCAGCTAGGAAAGCCTTATGGCCAAATAAGCTACTATCCACAGCGAGCCTTCTCTGCCGCGCTTGGATCGTTAATTCCAAGCGTGCTGTACTTGACTTCAAGAGCGCTCTCGCTGTCCACGGCTGTGGCAGTAATGACTGGAGCAATGGCGCTGTTTGACATGCTGCTGTGCGTGGAATCTCGCCTGATTCTCACTGACGCACAGCTCATTCTTTACGTACAACTGTCGTTGTTGTTTGCTGTGTTGATGTGGAAAACGCCAAAGAGCACGCCGAGACGGTATCTATTTGTGGTATTAACGGCGGTTTTCGGGGCATTTGCAGTGGCGACGAAATGGACGGCGATTGTGGCACCAGGCATAATTGCCATCGTTTCGCTCACCGGCATAGTATTTCCGAAAGCGCCGTTGGACGTGTTAGAAATGATTTTGGCAGCAGTGATAGCTATTTCAATCTACATGGCTTCGTTTTGGATTCATTTCTACCTTTTACCGAACAGTGGGCCGGGTGACGCGTTCATGGCGATGGATTTCAGAAGAACGTTGAATGGAAGCGAGTTCTTCGACGCAACGCAGAAAGCGCCGAGTTTCCTGGCGAAGTTTCGGTATTTGAACTGGGAAATGTTTCGTGCAAACCGAGATATCACTGCAAGGCACCCTTGGGAGTCAAAATGGTACGAATGGCTTTACAATGCACGTGGAATTCTTTACATTGATGAAACGACGGGTGAAGGATTGAAAGAGCAGATCTACTTGCTGATGAACCCTGTTTTGTGCGTGGTAACGCTTGGCGGGGTGATAAGCAGCGTACTGATGATAGTGTTGTCGCCGTGGAGGATATCAAGACTGAGAAAAGCGGGTGACGAGCAAAGCGCTGTCAAAGCAGACAAGCTTCGTCAAAGCAGCTTGCAAATGGGAGTGTTTCTGGTGGGATGGGTGATGAATCTCGTGCCGTACGTCGGGGTGAAACGGTGCACGTTTGTTTACCATGTGTTGCCAGCTCTGCAAATGTCGTGCGTTCTGACGGCGCTGAGCGTGCAGCAGCTGCCCGCGCGAGCGCGCACTGCGGCATGCACGCTGATTATTTGCGCGTTGGCGGGATCGTTCTTCTATTTCCGCGCGTGGACGTACGGGTTAGCTCGGAGCCGCGAGCAGTTAGACGCGCTTCGCTGGATGAAACGATGGAATTGAAATCATTCAGCAGGAGGGAGAGAATGCATCAGCAGCGCTGGCTGCACTGCGACTTGGTAGCCACGACACGCGGGGGTGGCGGATGTGGAAGCCACGTCAGCGGCACACGTAGCACACGCTGTGGCTGCATTGAAGAATAATTCCCGCACAAAGCGCACGGCTGCGCGGCGAGCTCTGCCTCGTCGCCGCCTTACACTGCACGCGCGAACCTGCGCAACGCGCGAGGCGGTGTGTGCGACCACACGCCCCCCTCCCCCCCTCCCTCCCGCGCCCTTACACCGCGCTCGTCGGCAACCGCTATATAAAAGCTCACGGGGAGCGTGCTCTGTCTACGCTCTTCTCCCCTCCCCACGCTCTCTCCGCTTCACCCCCAACCCCCCCCTCCCCCACCCTTCTCTTCACTCAACTGCACCAACTGTCTGCTCTTCCACGCGGCATCTCTTCCCTTCACAGCTTGTTTTCCTCTATGCCGACCGCTACTAACATCGTGTGGCATGATGGTGCTATCACCAAGGAGCATCGGTACTCGATGCTGAATCAACGCGGCGCGACGGTATGGCTGACTGGTCTGTCCGGGTCAGGCAAGTCCACGGTATCTGTAGCGCTGGAGCAGATGATGTTCAGGAAAGGTTATCTAGTGTACCGTATGGACGGAGACAACATCAGGTTCGGTCTCAACAGCAACCTGGGCTTCAGCGCCGAGGACCGTAAAGAGAACATCCGAAGAATCTCCGAGGTAGCCAAACTGATGGCAGACGTCGGCGTGATCAGCACGTCTGCATTCATCTCACCGTACATTGCGGATCGACAGGTGGCGCGACAGATTCACGAAAAGTCTGAAATTCCCTTCGTGGAGGTGCACGTGGACGTGCCGCTGGAGGTGGCCGAGCAACGTGATCCCAAGGGGCTGTACAAGAAGGCCAGAAAGGGAGAGATCAAGAACTTTACCGGTATCAGTGACCCCTATGAGGCGCCCGTGGACCCCGAGGTGCGGATCAACACGGACAAGCTGAGCGTGAACGAGTGCGCGAAGGCCATCTTGGACTATCTGGTGGAGAAAGGCATTGTGTCGGAACGCGAGGACGCCATGAAGAAGGAGGCCAACGGCGCCGTAAACGGTGCTGTGAATGGCGCTGTGAATGGCGGCGCTGTGAATGGAGCTGTGAACGGCACAGCCAACGGGTCAGTGTGAGCACCTTTGGAGGGACTAGTAGTACTACGTCGTGAAATGTCTACGCTAGCTAGCTAGTAGTGTAAAAATGTGGTAGGCAGAAGGGGCGACGTCTCTTGTCTTGTCTTGTCTTGTCTTTTTTGTCTTGTCGAAAAGTAACGGCACGATGGGTGTGTGTGCGAGAGCAAAAGTGGCAGCTGACGAGGCGTCGTCCCGAGGCGCGCGGGCATGCTCTTGTAGGCGCGGCGGTCGAGCGACAACGACGGCGACAGCAACAGCGACGCGACAGCAGCGTGAACCTCACCCAGCAGAGCGTCTCTACACGCGCACCAGCTGGCCACGCGCACCAGCTGGCCACGCGCTCGCGCCAGCCAGTTGGCCACGTGCAACCGCGTGTAAGCGCTGGACACATGACCACGTACGACTACGCGCACGCGTTGAGCACGTGCCCTAAGCCAGATGCCGGTTGCAGCTGCTACTGCACAGCAACGTGTACGTGCATGGCACGCGTGGCGCGCGCGTGTGCGTGGAGTTTGACGCGCGGCGCAAACCGGTAAACGTCGCGCGTCTTGCTCGCGGCTACGAGGGTGCTCTAGAGGAGCGTACTTTGAGCGTGCCATGAGCATGCTATGAGCGTGCTATGAGCGTGCACCCGCCAATCAAACAGTCACGGCGACGGCGGCAGTTGTGGCGCACGTCGCTCCTGCGGTCTGCGAGTCGCGTGCCGCGCGCCAGCCGCGCTTCATCGCCCTCGACAGGCGCCTCCCTCTGCCTCCCTCTGCCTCCCTCTGCCTCCCTCCGCCCCCCGTCGCCCTCGCCAATGCCGCTGCCGATGCAGCCGCCGCTGAGTTTGCCGCTTTCTCCCAGCCCCTCCTCTAAGCCCCCCCCCCGTATGACACATTTTCAAGAGGCGCGTGCACGCGTCTTGCGACCGGTGTGCCTGCGTCCGCCTTCTCAGAGACAGTCTGTCAGGCTAGCACTGCTGCGTGGCGCACACCGCTGCATTCTGCACGTCTGTAAAGCCGTTATCTGTATAAAACGTGCCGCGGCCTGTGCAACACCCCGATAGCATGTCCTTATCTCCAACTCCCCCCCCCCCTACTTCTTCCGCCACGCCTCCTTGTGCTGCTATATCTGTACATCCACTCCTTCCTCCCTTTCACCGAAAATCAACCGTCCCCACCCCCGCCCGGCCCCCCATCCTCATCCCTTCCCCTCCTCCTCGTCCGTCCCCCGCCCCAACCGGCGTCCTCCCCCCGCCGTCGAGATGCGCCGTGTCAGGCGGAACGCGCAGTCCCCTTCCACCGCCGCCACCGCCGCCACCGCCACCGCCGCCACCGCCACCGCATCCGATGTCCCGCTCGTCGAAGATGAGCAGCTGCGCAGCTCAATCGAGGCCATGTGCGACAGCGTGTGCTCCCCGCTGTCCCCCACTGCCTGGCAAGCCGTGCAGCACGCCTTGGATGCCGCACAATCCGACCCCTTTGGCGATGGCGACCAGTCCGCCCTCGCCAGTCTCACCTTCCATCCCTTGAGAAAGGCCTGGGCAACCGGTCTTGATGCCCGCGACATCGTCCTCACCAAATCTGCTTCGCGTAATCTCCACCGCGCCGCCTGGGATGCTGACGTCAAGTCCGTCCACGCCCTCATCCGCGCCGCGCGCGAAAAACTGCATCGCGGCCATTCGAATGCCCTTACACATTTGCTTGAGCGTCGGCTCTCTAACTTGAGGCTCCCCCCGTTGCATTACGCCTGTTTCAGCGCTAGATCTCGCTCGTATATTTCGGAGCGTGATACCAATAACTACGTTGCCGTCGTTCACGCCCTGTGTCGCGCGGGCGCCCGTGTCGACTCGCGTGACATCGCAGGCTATACCCCGCTTAGTATTGCTTCCAGCTTTCTTTCTAACCCCACTACGCTGCGAATGGCGCGCGTCTTGGTCGCCTACGGAGCTGATCCAAATGCAACTACCCGCTTTGGAGAGCCCATCATCGTGTCGAGTATCATAGGCGCCAACACTGACGCCTTTGCTACATTGCTTCGCGCAGGCGTTGACTTGACAATACCGGACCGAACCGGAGTCAGTACCCGCGAAATGGCCTCGAAATGGCCTGTTCTTGAAGCCGTTGTGACTCAAGTCCAACGTGAACGCGCTGTTTCCGACAAGATCTGCGACGTGTGTGGACGCGCTGGTGTCACCAAGTTTTGTGCCTCTTGTCAAAAGGTCTACTACTGTTCTCGAGAATGTCAGCGCGATGGTTGGCGAGCGGGCCATCGCGAGAGATGTACTACCGCTTCGTGCGTCCCTTCCGAACACGATATAACATCTCCCATCATCTCTGACAAGGATGTTCCGAGCTTGTAGTTTTCCGCGTCGCCCATGCCTTACTGTACCCACTGAGTCACTTTAGTGGCGCTTCGCAGCTTTGCGTCAACTGAGATTGAACGTTCTGAATCATTATCTCACCAAACAGAACTGGGATACTACACTTGTTGCCAACGCATCGTCACGCGACACATCCAATGTTTGTCCGTCACACATGTGTGGTAGGGGCTCACGAAAGCAGCCAGCATTCCGACGCTGACGGAGAACGGTTTGGATCAAAGCATCTGTTGACACCATGTCTATTATGATTTGAAGCTTGTATTGTGCGCACAATAGTTATGCCCCAAGATTTGGTGTATGTGTTTTATATGAATGGTGACGAGATCAATTCCTGGTTGTCTCGAGGTTCAAGTTTTCTGCCCGAACTTCTTACAGAGAAATCTCAGAATCGTCTAATTACATACACTCGCGCTCTTTTCTTGCGTGCTGAGTCAAGAGAACAGTGTACTTAGATAAATGTGGCGATTGCATCTCAATATAAAGGATGAATGGGGTCTCATGGTATGAGGCTTTTTTTGCAGTGTCAGACGGCTCGTGTCTCGATCCGTAACACCCAAAACGTTTACTAGCTGTTGCGAGCAGAGTATGTAAGATGTCCATGCAAGCTCTGGACCTTATAAAGGGAACTAGAGCCAGTTCAGTTTTTCCAACGCATTTGTTTGTGGTCGAGACCCCATTCACCGGCTCCTTTGGTCCCAAGAGTAGCTGTCATTAAGGAACACTACCTTCCACGACACCCCTATGACTATATGTGAAGAACGCGCAGGATGGCTGGAGACACCTAAAACTTCCCAATCGCACTTGTGGACATATGGAATATGTCGATTAGAGGCCCTCGCGTTGCCATACGAACGGTAGGTCAAGAGCCCGTCGTCGGGAAATCTCTCGACCTTCGTTGATAATGAAAGGTTTCTCGGAGGAAGAGCTCTATCGGAGCTCTATACTTGAGGTTTGTATGGGTCTCACGCTTACTCCCCTGCGTGAGGGAGGAACTGAAGCTCAGCTTTCCGTCATAGAAAGAAAGAGCTGGAGTGTGTGTGTGTGATAGGGAGATAGAGAGAGATCTGAAACGATTCGCAGTGCATCGTTCTCTTGGGTCAGGATGCTTATCAGAAACAATTGAACGGTGCCTGTTTCATTCGGAGCCTACGCAAGAGGCTACTCCCTTTGGTCTATTCCGTTCCTACCATTGTCGCAAACTATTCATGCTCCTCTTGTGAGTGGGCAACACTGTTCTATACGCTGAAAGATTTCGTTCGATTCGACCTTGCACGCCACTGCATGTCAGCTATGACGACAAGTGGTGGAGCCTGTGCGTTGCAGTGGACAGTTGCAAACTCGGTAAACTGGCCAGTAGTGAAACAAATATAGTCAAGATTTACTAGAGAAGACTATTAGACCTGGAAAACTCTTCTTAGCTTACGCACTTGGGCCACCAAAAAGCCTGGGAACAGGGCCATTCGGTTCGCCCCAGTACTCCACAGCCTTAACTCCGTCAACAAGAATAGTTCGATAGTTGCTGACTAACTCCTTCCCCTCTTCCTCACCACACGTCGCACGGCCAGTCTGCTCCTTCTCAGATTGCTCCTTTTGCAACTGCAAAGCCTTCTCCCTCTCCTCCTTCATCTGCATGGAGTATTCCAAAAATGCACTCGTAGATTCCTGCGGCACCTGGATTTCACGACTCATAAAAACTTGAACCTTTGTGCGTGGATCAATCTCGATATCCCCACTTCCAATCGTATTATCTTCCCCGGCCCAGTTTCGCGGGAGCGTGGTGGCAAAGCTGCGCTTTTCGTAGGTCTCCATTGGGCGAGATTTGTAGTATCGAAGCGGAGCGTTTTCCTGCGGGTCCACTCCAGATGGGATTCCTGGCTCAAGGCTGAGTTCTGCGCGTGGGGTCAGGCGAACTGAGCGGCCTGTCATCGGACGCGAGGTGCTGAGAGGCGCCGAGAGGAAAGGCGAGCGAGTTGCGGTAAACGGAGCGGCAAATGCAACGAGAGACATTTTGTCGCGCGTTTAATGATTTGAAGAACTTCTCTTCGCTGGGCGAGAAGGAGACGGGCACTAATAACGGTGACTGTCGTAGGTGTGCAAGAATGACGCTAGCGTGCGATAACGACGATTGTAGCTGGGCGGTGGGGATGAAGGATGTGGGCAATTAACAGCAGGCAAACAAGCAGGGCTTTCTTTTATCGAGAAACAAGCAACGATGACGATGTGAAGTCTGAAAGGGTAAACTGGATACTGCGAGGTGCGAGATTTTTGTAAAATATGACAGGTGTAGACCAATGATTGGACCAACACAGATGCAGCTTCCCAGCAAATCCGGGTGTTGTTATTCTCTAACCTATATGGTGTCCACATCAACGTTTCACACCCTGCCGCTCACGTCTGTCATTCCTCAGCTTTCTTCAGCAACTGCAAAGCCTTCTCCCTCTCCTCCTTCATCTGCATGGAGTATTCCAAAAATGCACTCGTAGATTCCTGCGGCACTTGGATTTCACGACTCCTATCGACTTGAGCCTTTGTGCGTGGATCAATTTCGATATCCCCACTTCCGATCGAAGTTTCTTCCCCGGCCCAGTTTCGCGGGAGCGCGGTTGTAAAGCTGCGCTTTTCGTAGGTCTCTACTGGGCGAGACTTAAAATATTGTAGCGGAGCGTTTTCCTGCGGGTCCACTCCAGATGGGATTCCTGGCTCAAGGCGGAGTTCTGCGCGTGGGGTAAGGCGAGCGCGGCCGCCTGTCATCATCGGACGCGAGGTGCTGAGAGGCGCCGAGAGGAAAGGCGAGCGAGTTGCGGTAAACGGAGCGGCAAACGCAACGAGAGACATTTTGTCGCGCGTTAAATGATTTGAAGATCCTCTATTCGCTGGCTGAGAAGGAGACGTGCACCAATAACGGTGACTGTCGTAGGTGTGCAAGAATGACGCTAGCTTGCGAGAATGATGGTTGGGACTGGGCGGTGGGGATGGAGTTTATGGGCAAATATAAGTCGCCAAAGGAGCAGGGCTTTCTTTTATCAAGCAGCAAGACACAATGACAACATGAAGTCTGAAGCTGGAAAGGGTAAGTTAGATACTGCGAGGTGCGAGATTTTCGTAGAAAAGGACAGGTGTAGACCAATGGTTGGAGGGACATAGATGCGGCTTCACTGCAATCAGCGTGATGTTTACCCTTCTGAACCTAGAAATTCTGTTCTCTACAATTGTAGAGATGAGAGGTAGCCAATAATATTGCATGAAAAAGCTCACACAAGATTGAAAAAATGCATGTGAAAGACAACAGGAACACATGTGCAAATACGTTTCTTCTATTCGCTAGATAGAATCAACGTTTCTTATCTCTACTGTTGTAGAGATAACATCAGAACCACTTGGCAGCCTTTATACCAACAGTTTTTGTGTTTTTGTTGATAAAGTACGGCTGCAAACCAATGGTAAGTTTAGGCAGATCTTATCTCTACAATGGTGGAAATAAGCAATCCGGTTCGAAAGGGTTCAACTCACAAACTTCTTGGTGTCCACATCACCGAAATGTTACACACCATGTCACTCATGTGTGGGAGAATGTCTCCTCCCTGAACTAATTCGAATGACGTATGAAGGTACCATACGTCGCAATGCAAGATAAACTCGAATTCTTCTGATGCTTTTCGGTGGAGCTGGTCTACGCACGTACAAGGACTCCCTGAGACACTACTGGTGACAGAAGAAAGTGCAAAAGCCGCAGAGCTCCTGAATCTTTCCCTTGTGCGATGGACAACACTTTAACAGGGAAATGAACACCAATTTTGTAAAAGGATCTGTTCATAATTCCTCTTTTGAATCGCGTTTCTGCCCAAGGATCTCACTGCAACCGTTTACCGAAGAAGAATCTGAGACAAAGGCTGAACACGTTGCGTGATATATAAATGCCTGACTACGACGCTGAAAGCTTTATTTCTATTATCTCCCCATGATCTTCATGATCTTGAAGAGCTTCAGAGTTGTCTGTGAATCCAGAGTGCTTGGGAAGTAGCTGAGGAATAATTCTGGTAGCGGTGTTCTGCTCTCAATGCCCCTGAATCCACACAAAATGGTATATTTTCCTCACACCCTCTCCATTTCTTTCGCGATCGTGAAGTAGGAGACAGAGAAATGCGGAGGCGTGGTTTGTGGATCGCAGACACAAACTGAAGCTTAGCATCGCAAGGAGAATCAGCAAGAGAGCGTGCTTAGTTCAGTACCCGCAAATGTTGTGCCAACTGAAAGCTTCCGGATTACTGAATGGCACTAAATCGAAACACAATTTGATTCACAAGACAATTACAATTGGCCGTCGCGTTGTTCCCCTTTCCATGACGAAGACTGCAACGTCTGATCTTCTCCAATCCAAACACGCGGGACAGAAGAGACAAAATTTTCATGCAGAGACTCCTCGTTCTGAATTTGCAGCTCTAAATGTTCGTGGTGCCGGCATGAGGGATAGCTTTCTTTCCGTAACTTCAAGGCAGATACTACCTGCAAATGTAGCTTGCGTAGTCCCGTCACTAAGTTGTTTGAGAGGTTATCGAGAGATTAAGTCTTTGATGCTGCCTCAGGGAGAATTTGATCCAAGATTACGTGACTACATCACAGCAACCTTCCTGCCATCTAGCAGTTTCTCCACTACCCGTCGGTACTCCGATTTCATCTTCACCCCTCGAAACTCCTTAATCAGGCTCTTCTCATGGAAGATGTGCACCGTGGGAGACCCGCTTACCCCCGCAGCCTCGGCAATCTCAACATCTTTTGTTATGTCAATCTCCACATAATGCACGTGACCCTCATACGCGCGCACAACAGCATTCAGCATCGGCTTCAGCTGCTTGCATGGTCCACACCCGGGAGACACATATTTCACAATCAGCGGACGCTTGCTTTCATGATACAGTTTCCGTAGTGCATACTGCCCGCTGTGCCATGTGTTTTGAATGTCGTAGTTGCTCTCATCATCCGCTCCTCTGCGGTCGCTTTCCAGTTCCTGTGCACTCTCACGCTCCTCCACAGCCGCCGCCGCTGGTGACTGTTGCTCGTCGCGCCTGTACTCCACAGCAAGTCCGCGGTGCGTCAGGTAACGCTCTGCGGCCAGTGCTGCCATACATCCGCTACCGGCTGCAGTCACCGCCTGTCTCCACTGCGAGTCTGCTACATCACCTGCCGCAAACACGCCCTCCAGTCCCGTCTCTGGGCTGCCCGCGGTGGTTACAAGGTACCCGGCACCGTCGAATCGAAGCCTGGAATTTCCGCGAAGAAAATGGGTGTTAGGTCTGTGTCCGATAGCGTAAAACAGACCACGCACCGCCACTGAGTGCTCGCTGCCGTCGCCCTTTCGCACTAGGACCGAGTGCAACGGTGAGCCCTTGCCGTTCTGAAGTGCGGTTGCGTCTGGCTGTGCTGATAGAACAATAGTATTGAAGTGCACTGTTACGCTGGGATGGTTGAGCACGCGATCGCACAGCGTCTTGCTGGCGCGCAGCTGCGAAGAACGCACAAAAAGATGCACATGAGATGCATACTTGCATAAATACACTGCTTCCTCACAAGCTGAATCGCCGCCGCCCACTACGGCGAGATGCTGCCCAGAAAAGATGGGGGCTGCACCGTCGCATATTGCGCAGGCAGAAATGCCGCTGCCCCACAAAGTTTGTTCTCCCGGAATGGCTAGTCGCTTGGCGCTCGCACCAGTGGCAACGATGACAGCGTTTGTGCGCACCACGCCAGACTCCCTGGTGGTGATGCGAAATGGATATGTGTCCAGATCAGCAGCTACGGCATCATCGGTGAGCAGCTGCGAGCCCCAACGCGCGGCCTGTTCACGCATGTGCGACATGAGTTGCGGCCCCGAAATTCCCTTAGGAAAGCCCGGGAAGTTTTCCACGTCAGATGTGGTCATGAGTTGGCCGCCGGGAACACCAGATGCCATTCCCTCCAGCACGAGTGGGCGAAGGTTAGCACGCGCCGCGTAGATGGCGGCGGTGTAACCGGCAGGGCCAGAACCGATGATGACAACATTTTCAACTGGCGCCGACTTGGGGGAGGAGGTATTCTGTGTTTGTGGAGGTGCTGGCTTGGTAACGGGCGCGGCGGCTTCGGCGCGCGTACGACAGCGACGAGGATTGCGCGCAATTTGGGGTGACAGCAGACGCGCCGCAGAGCGAGGGACAATGGAATTGTACCGCTTGCCAGCTGGCGAGAGTGAGAGCGAGTCTGTGAATGCGGGAGATATGGTAGCCATTGCGCCGTGGTCAAGTCATGTAGGACGACGATGAGATGCACGATGCGGAAAAGATTAGTGCAGATATTGACGGTGGGAGTCAATGGAGTGTGACGAGAAGATGGCAATACGCAGCTGGGTGGCCGTGTACGGCAGGCACTGCGCACGATGAGTGGCAGATATGCGACGCGCGACGTGGCCACGGCAAGACGTGAGCGTCACACAGCTATTCGGCTGGTCACGAAGAACGGTTGTGGGACGGGAGGCGAATGAAGAAACGCACCGGTTTCGGCGTCGCATTCCTAATTCTGGCCAATGCATACAGTGGGTGAACTGGATTTTGTGCATTTTCGTATTTGCGTTTCACTGGACAACAGGGCATTTACGCCAAACTAATTCTCGTACAATTATTGTAGACACAAGTTACAAGTGGCAAACTTGTCTTCCGTTGATACGAAATTCACCAAATTTGGCTTCCATTTCTAGCTAGTAGAAACTCCAATTCATACGAGATGGTCAGGCTTCTTCCAATTCGGATCGCTTACAGCAAATCCGAATTTGCCCGATTTCTAAACCTTGAGTGATCCCAAAATTGCCATACAATTTCTCTGGATTATTGAGCCGCTATTACCCATTAAAACTCATACATAGACTTGAATGTTTGCCTTTGTTTGTCGGGGACGGTTCAGACACTACCTATACATGCTATTTTATTTTATGAATCGCACACTTCTTAATGCGGCGAAGATATCCGTCTTTTTGGGAGAAGAAGACTAGAAACACCACGGTGGAGTTCAGAAGCAGCTGCAATTATCCGAATGAGAGCCCAAGTGTGGAAAAAGTACAGAGATGATTCAGCAGAAAAGAAACCGTGGCTCTCAAATACGCTACAGATCAAGCAAGAATTATGATAGAATATCTCAAGCGAGAAAACTGAAAAGAAACGATGAGTACTTTAAAACCAAAAGACGAAAATATAAAGTTGTGAATGGTCACAAGAGCCATAGAAAATGCAAAAAAGACCCAACACATCTGTGTGCACCCGACGGAGAGACATTGCATGATATAAATAGTGCAAAGTTGTCTGTAAAGTCGAAAATCAGAAAAGTTTTAACCACGAAAAAGATAGACAGATAAGAAGCAATTACAGAAAAGCATTGGGCAGGTTTTAAGATCTCGCGAATGAACCAAACCCTTGTGTGGAAAAGCAGTTGCAAATAAATCATCTGCAAACTGAGCTGAAGAATATGAACTCTCGAACAACAGCATGTCGTACAATCACCTCTGGGGTATGCTACTGTCTTGTATCGGGAGCGTAGTGACGTTCAACCGTAGAGAGCGTGTTGAAGCTCAACCTTAGAGGGTACACGTAGTAAACCTCGATGGTAACAGGGCACCGTGAAAACCCGCAGGGGCAAACGAGTGTCAAAGACCTGGCCAGCACTGGCTACAGTACCAGGTGGCCACTCCACTACTGTACTAAAAAATATATAATTACAATTACAAGGACTAACAATTACTCAACCAGAAGGTACATGTCAACACTAAACGTGGCTGACAACACCTAGATGGTAGCTCGCCCAGAGCTGCATGGCCGATGGTTCCTCACATCCATCACCTACAAGGTTAGTGTAGTATATTGACAACCTCAAGGGTCAGACCTTCTGCCACTATACGACAGACCCCCTTCCTACCCGTGAGACACGCCCCGTGTCTCCTTCCATCAAACCATAGATGTGTAGCGAGCGACAGCAGCGCAGGCTTCGGAGTGGTGTCTGCGCGCGGCGCGTGATCCCTTGAGGTTCAGAACTTGGCTCCAGAATCGGTTAAAGAGGGCGCGCGACGACGTCTGCGCACGAATTGAGCGACAACTATTCAGGTAGCGACTGTCATGAAGTCGATGCAGTGTAACTAGCGCGCTCGCGGACACCTTTTCGGTAATGGCCCTGCCTGCTTGCAATTCTGCTTCCGCATAGCCCACTGTCTAACCAAGTTGGTATTTCACCCTTCCCGGTTACTCAAACTTCAGTTCCCTCCTGGGTCCCTGCGCGCGCCATCCCGCCTGGTCGTTCCCACGGCTCGACAACCCTTCACGTATTGCTGCCCTTAATTGGCGGCGTCGCGACCGTAACCGTGCTTTCCGGCTTTCCCTGTTGGTTTCCTGGCTTTTCGACCTTTCAGGCTTCGTCTACCTTGTATGGATTGACTCGTGGCGCCAGTGGGGCCTGAGCCCAAGTCGATACAACCATTTAGGTGTGGCCTGGGCCCGTGGAGGGAGCTTCCAGTTGTGAAACCTTATTGGTGTTGAGCGGCCCCGTCGGTAATTACGCGACCTTTTTCCAGTTTTGCATTCCGGTTTACCCTCAAGACGATGACAAAATCGCGCCGCCTCCACACACGCGTTCGAACCCATTCGGTACCACGTCGGTGTACCTCGCGCGGCATCGTGGATTCGTCACCGATACCTCGAAGGGGTGGCTCGTCCCCACAAGCAGCACCAGCGCTCGAGAGACGTGAGATGCCGGTTACTATTGAGGTCAAAGAAGTCGGCGATTCCGAGGGGATTGATACCCCTGCAGTTATGCCTTTAAGGTCTGATTGATCCTGTTCCACGATATTTCAAAGGTCTGGGCCCGCTTGCGACCGCACACCGGCCACTTTTGTGCCCAAAAGGTCGGTGTCGGTACTACCGGAAAGGTTGGATCCGTTGGCCGTGTCCTCATAACGGACCGAGGAGGCTCTACTTCAGAAGGATGAATACCCATTGGTGTTTACCGCGGCGGTGGAGGTCGAGTCATCACCTCATTCGTCGGGTCGAGCTACGGCCTTCCCAACCATGTCAGGTAGCGGCCCATCTCGTGGCCGTGGACGCGGTGGTATTACCAAGCGGGTGACTCGCTCGACTTCGCGAACGCCTCCCAACATTGGGTTTCGCAGCATGCCTGTCCCTGCTACTCAGTTCTCCCCTGGGACTCCGGCTGACCCGTCACAACGCTGTCGTGGACTTCCTTCGACGACCCAAACCAATTGGGCTCACAATCTCGCGTTCGGTGCGGCGAACCGGACGACGGGTCAGTATGGACCTTTTGGTATTCCCTTCGACCAGGTAACGAACAATGACCTGTTGAAGCACGATTGGCCTGTGGCGGTGGGGAATTCATCATTGCCGGCAGCTCTTACCAGACAACAATTGGATACCTACTTGGGTTTGTCCCGTTGGGACTGTGAGCCCCTTCGCTCCATTTCATTGCTTTTGAAAAAACGGGACCAAGAGTCTCAACCTCGTCAGGGTCGACTGGAATGTTACCAGAGTCGGCAGCGTTATACACCTTTGAGGTATTTCATCCCGCCGATATATCCCAGCGACTTTCCGTATGTGCGCATCGAACCAGAGCTGGATTATTACCGTCGATTGGTGGCGCAAGTGTGCCAGTACCCGCCTATTCCAGAGACTTACCTTCTGGTTTCACATGACTTGGTTTCCCTGAATCGGCCTTTCACCACTATTAATTGGGCTGACCGTAGTAGGTGGGGCGAGAATGCAGCGATGGAGAGTCGCGTTCGCACTCGCAACTCTTACACTCTCGTTATGCATATGTTTCATAACGTCGAGTACTTCTCACAACCTACGAAGGGCAGACGCGATTGGTACGTGCTTCGACCAGAGTGGTGGGAGTCCTATGAGGTTCCGTTGTCGCTGAGCGTGCTGACTCCGCCGGTTTTGGTGTACTTCGGGAGTCAGATTTCCCGAAACCTAGAGCGGTATTACCTCATTTAGTCGATTGCCCTCTCGGAGTGGAGCGTGTTGGTTGCCATCCTGGCTCTGGAGGCCGCCCGTTTCGGTATCGATTGGGATTGTCGCAATCCCGACTCTGACATATACCGAGATGGTGTTCAACATGCAGGTCGCATCTTCTTCATACCTCCGAGGGTTGTTCAGGATATTTCCCGATTTGGATACGAGAACATCTTGCAGGGGACCGATTATACTGTGAAGGATTTGGACTCGTATCTCGAGCAGAGCAAAAATTACCATTGGGATTCCCATCAAGTTTGGGAGGCTTTCGATCCCGCAACTTGGGTGATTGTGCCTCGCCACGCCCAATATTATCCCGGGGAGCCTCCTGTTTATGGAGCCCCCGCGAGCCCCGAACCTTATCACGGTACTGTGGAGACACCAGTTGGTCTTTATGCTGGTCCCTTCCCGTCCGAGCCGTTACCTCAAGGTCCTAAGTCGCCTATCCCTACGGGTCTGACTCCTACTCAACCGAGGTCCTCGCGGGTTGCTGGTCCGCTTTGAGCTCTGTTGGCGGGTATTGCTCGTCCTTCGCCTCAACCTATGATGGATTCTCCGGCCGTGGTCGGTTTGCTGGCTCGGATTCGCCAGTCCTGCGTCACTAACTTTCAGAGGGCTGGGCCTACCTCTGTGGTTGCTGCATTTACGCTCCTTGAAGGTTTGCTGCCGCGCCATGCGCAATACCTGAAGGCGCTGAACCAACCTGGTGAGTTTCGGAATCAGTTCCAGTTGGACATGTACCAACTGGCCACCCGTCAGGTTGCCAATCTGGCAAGCATCTGTGCTGCTGCGCCATCTGATCCTTTGACAGATCCCCTTCTAGGTGCTAACTTGAACCCTGCGGTTTTGCAACCTGCTCCGGGGGTTGCTTTCGTTCATCCTCTTTCGGTTTCGACTCCTCTCCCCAGTGGCGGGGCTACCGCTCCTTTGCTAACTCTTAGGTTGATGGCTCCTAACATTTCCGCAGGTTTTCCTCCGTGGGTAGTCAATAACACGAGTCCTCCTGATTCCATTGCTCCTAAACCGACAGGTCCTTCTTAAAGTAAATTGTTGTCTCTTCTTGTATCCCCTAATGTTACATTTGGTTGTTCTTTCGTGTCCTCCCTTGTCGGTAATCTGACACGCGTATGCGTCCACCTTCTGCGGAAAACAACGTCTTTTCCCCCCCTTCCTTAGGCCTGAGTACCACGAAGGTCTAAGGTTAGCCGTCTGCAGGCATGGGGTCCTTGCGACGGCGCCAATACCTGACACGGAAGTGTGTGGGTATTGCGGCTGGGGGTTCGAGAATGTCCCCTTCTGGGCCCTAGCCGTACCGCCTGACGGTGTACTTCAGGCCATTGTAGGTTCGCGTGTGGCCCACAAGACGGTCAACGGGAAATTCCTTTGAGGTTTGGTCCTGATCTTTCGGGGGAACGCTACCTCGAGGGTTCATATGTTCCGAGTTGGGAGCTTCGTGTGTGGGAGCCGGGTTGAGAGCTCCCGCTGTTACCGTGTGAGGTTCCATTTCCGTCTTTGTTAGAGGGTTGTAGTCCGGATCATCCCTTGGTAGGTCATCGTTCACCTCAATTGGGGTGGGGTCCTCCGAGGGTCGAGTACGCAGGGCTACAGCTCTGGGCTCTCAAGCTGAGGTGTCCGCCTCCATGCGATGTTGAACCGTTTCAGGTGCTACCGTAATACGGTCAATTGATATCTTATTCGGTATTCCGTCCTGGTCAAACGTAAAGGTGTGGTCTGATGCGTTCAATACCTTATAAGGTCCCCATGGTTTGGGTAGAAGCTTCGAATTGACATCTCTATCAATAGCTTCATCGACCGCTTCATCACCCGGTCGTGGTCTTTTACCTGAATGTGGGTTGTCTATGAAGACATATTGTCCCGACGATACAGAGACCACTTTGGTTACCCTACGGTCATAATCGGCCTTGTACCGCTTCTGGGCTGCAGTGAGGCGGCTCTCTGCATTTTTGAGGGCCCTCCTCAACCTCTCAAGGGTATTTCGCTTGACTTGGGCAGGGGTCAGTGTGCCAGCTGCAGTGCCGGTGGTATGATCTCCCTGCACTACAATACCTGGGGGGTGTCGCGAAAGAACCAAATCAAAGGGAGTGGTCTGCGTTGACCGGTGTACCTGATGGTTATAGGAGTAGGTGAGCGGTTTCACCAGCTCATCCCACCCAGTTTGGTGCTCTTCTGTATAGTATCGTAGCCTTGATACCAATGTGTGGTGAAAGCGCTCGACCCGTCCGTTCGTCTGCGGGTGGTAGGAAGTAGTGAAATAGTGCTTGATACCAAAAAGGTTACAGACTGCTTCGAAGAACTTCGATGCCAAGTTTGAACCATTATCGGTAAGTAGGTACAGTGGTGCACCATACGGGTAGACCCAATTGTTGAGGAACGCGATCGCCAGCGTGGTTGACTTCGTCTCCTTTAAAGGTATCGCTCTCGTGAGCTTCGAGAACCTGTCGGTGATCACTAGAATGTGCTGATACCCATTCTTGGTTTTGGGAAGTGGTCCTAGAAGGTCTATCGCAACAAACTCCAGTGGACCCGCTGCTGGGAACAGCTTGAGGTACTTTCGATTCTTTCGAATACCACCGCGGATACGAACACAAGATTCGCATTAACCTACAAAGGTATAGACTTCATGGGCCATATGAGGCCAGTAGAACCGTTGCCTCAAGGTGTAATACATCCTGGTGGCACCAGGGTGTCCCGATAGTCGCGGGTAGTGCGCGAGATACAAGACTCTCGAGCGCAGTGCCTTCGGAACCACCTTTTGAAGGCTACCATCCAAGGTTGACCTTCTCACGATGTACCCATTGTGCTCCACATCGAACGGTGAACCTTTGAAACCAATTTGGTCAGCCAAGGTTCTGCAGTACGCATCCTGGGCCTGTTCTCGTAGAAATTTCTCTCGGGTTACGGGCATGGCGTTCGTTTCCTCTAGGGTCAGTATTTGCGTTGCCATGTCAGCGTTCCGAAAAGCACTGTCTTCAGGTAAGTCCCAACATCCTTCTAGGTGTTCGCCGGTACCATTTTGGTTTGATGACACCAAAAAGCAAGGGATATCATCGTCCACCGGTTCTGTCTCTAACCCTGAGGTGTTTAAGCGTGACATAACGTCAGCTATGTTGTGCTTGATACCTGGACGGTACTGTACGTCGTATTCAAACTCCGACAGTCTCAACCTCCAACGGGCAAGTCTACCAGATGCATCTGCGAGTCCGAGAATCCACCTTAAGGCGTCGTGGTCCGTGCGCAACGTAAAGCGCTCACCATAAAGTTATGGACGGAGCATCAACATGCTCCACACTACTGCTAGACATTCCTTCTCGGTTACCGTGTAGTTCTGCTCCGCCTCATTCATAGCGCGGCTCCAGTATCCTATAGGTAATTTGTCTCTATTGTGCTGCTCCTGCATGAGACAACAACCAATTTGGGCATGGGATGCATCTGTATCCAGCGTGTATGGTAGACCTGTTTTCGGTAGCGCTAAGATTGGCGGCGACAACAGTGTAGGACAATGCCCCCAAGGAGGAAAACCTACGAAGACGTCCGGATCTTCCTCTCACGAGGTAACCGGCGCGGTAGAGCCCTCCCAGGGATCGGCGCGCAGTGCCGGGGGTAAACCGGAGCCGAACCGTCGCTACGGGCGCAGGGAGGCTGAAAGAAGCCAAGAATATCCGCCGAAGCGGTGCTTGCGTATCCTCTGAGGAGGCAAAACCCACGAGAGTGGCGAGCACGACAGGTGTCAGTGCGAGCCGCAAGAGCGGGAATTGCCCAATGAAGGGGAGGAAAAGAGAAGGAAAATGGGAACGGAGGCAAGAGGGCGAGGTTGACCACGAGTCGCAAGAGGGGACTCGGGAATAGCCGGCACTGCCGGGTGTAGCAAACCGTATACACGGGCGGAACCACGAAAGTGGGAATAGATACCCAACACACGAAGGCTGCTTGAACGTCCGAGGGGGTTGGGAAGCCGTGCACCACGGGAAATCCCTCCGTAAGGAGTTGTATATCCGCGCAGGCGGTTCGACCCAGAGCCAAGATCTCGAAGACCAAGATCACCCTTGTTGGGGAGACTTTACTGGACCGGCGGCCGCGAGGCCGGTGGCGTAAGTACTGTAGTCACCGTAGAATAGAATAAATAAAGTCTATCCTACATAGCTAAATGTCCGTCTAACAAAGGGGCCAATCTGGCGGCCACGTGTTGCGCGGGCGCTGCGGCCACGTGTATGGCACCCGGTCCCGCCGGTGCATCACCGGCGTTCCGGCCATCGCCGTGAAAACGGATTACTCCTACTCATAACGAGGTTGCACGCCGGAGGCTCCGGAAAAAACTTAAGTCCCCAAAAACCTCCCTGGAAGACGTTGCTCTTCATATCCCCCCCTTAAGACAGGGCGAATACCTCGAGGAGGAAGTCGGCATGGCAGATCGTCAGGATAAGAGCGCGTCCGACACCGGGTCTCCGGAAACCAACACACCTTCACCAAGGATCGCACGCAAGCTCTTGGTATCCGATTCCAACCACAGCACACCAACACGCACCATGTCCGACCCCGACCGTCATAACACATCTGCGACTCCCGCCCTTGGCGGTTCCACCGGCTTCCGTTCCGCGCCCCACCCTGGGGATGTTACCAACCTCGCGTACGAAGACCGCCGTATTGGCGCCCGCTTTCGCGGACAGGTGGACCCACCGCAGTGGCCGACCTACGACGCCTTTGTGGGTGCAAATCCGAGAACTCGGCATGGCTCCGCGATGTTGCGGTATGCGCCTTGGTTTCACCCATTGGCTATCCGCGACGAGGATTTGATCCACTCCTACACCAATAATTCGGAGATGCTCCCGGGCGACCTGCCCGGCGTGGTGACCATGTCCTGAGATTGGCGTAATCGTATCGCCATCCCGGTACACCACATACTCCGCCGACGCGGTGAATCCTCTGCAGAGGCTCAGGCCGCGCTTGTGCGGATCGCTTATCTAAGGCACCATCGGGCGCCTTTCGAGTTCCCGATACCGCCAGAGGTCGAATTCGACGTCCACCTTTACCTCACTCGCGGGGAAATGTCGTACTGTGACCGTCTTAACGGATTGGAAACCCTCGCTTGGAGGGGCACACCGATCGCTCGGCAAGAAGCCCTTTGCTGGGTACGACCGATTCTTCGGGCAGAGTTCCGCTACCAACCGCGGCAGTCGCGCTCGAACTTCCTTCAGAACTTCATCCGCGATGAGCGGCGTTGGCGGGCCCGGACCGGGTATTTCGTACCGTACCAGAACACGGAGATTGAGCGCATCGCGCCTGCTCACCGACGTGGTCGGTACGTCAGTCTCCCAGACTCGTGGTCCTCCTTGGAGGCGTGCTGGGGTTGCTTCATTGAGCTGCCCCCAGTCTTCACCTATGTAGGGTCGTCGTTCTTGAACGATCCCCAGTCGGGGTGGTGGTCCGTCGTGGTAAGCGAATGGGCCGTCCGCACTGCGGCTTTTATCCTCGCTGAGGCGTACGACCAAGACCGATTGTGGTACGTGCCACCGCGTGTGCGGGCTGCGATCCGCCGTTTGGACATGCGCATTTCCCTCGGGGGCGAGGCGAACGAAGAAGAGATGCTGGGCCTCCTCGATTTTGTGGAGGGAGTCCAGTGGGATGAGGTCCCGCTGGAGAACTCCCAACGCATTCAACCGCGTCGCGGGTCTGGCCCTGGATTCGGGAGGAATACCGCGCTAGCGGGGGATTTCATCTACTTCGACCCCTGGGAGTACCACGAGATCAGCCGCGAGGAAGCGGAAGTCAACCGGCATGCGCCGCGTGAAGTCCTGGCCGACCACCTGCGAGGGTATGTCGACTCGAGCGACTATTACCGCGGCTATGCGGATGGTGACCCGATGGTCGAAAACGAACCGGAGGATCCGGGTTACGCTCCGACGGAGGATGACGAGTCCGGCCAGGCCGGTGAGGAGTCCGTTGAATACGGTGGTGCGGCTCCATCCGGGGCTGCTGATGCCGTGCAAACGGATTCCTATCCGACTCCATCGGTGTCGGTCCCGCCCGCAACTGCCGCTGGCGCGGAGCGGGGCGAGGTCATCGCGCGCTTCCTTCGGGAGGTGGGGCTTCGCCCTTCCGAGATCTCGGGTGATGTGGCCGCCATGCGGGATGCCTTAGCCAACCGCATGGGCGGGGGTCCACCTCGTGCGGAGGAATGACCGGAGCTTCCGGTAGAATGTAGGGCGGCGCCACTAGGGCGCCCTTGCCAGTAGTGAGAAATAAAAAGAAGAGGGTCGCCTTTCCGGCGCCTTTTCCCAAGTCCGCTTCTTTCTTTCCGGGGTACCGGCCTTCTACCGGGGTTCCGGCGTTGCAGGGAACCAGCCTAGCTGGGAGTTAGGTGTTTAACGGTGGGCGCTTCGCGCGCGGACCAGGTAACTGGTACGATCACCAACGACGTTGGGATAGCGTGAGCGGTTGCTTCCTTCCCCGTGTTGGGGCATGGACGGAGATGGCGCGTGGCGCCATCAGCCATTCCATTCCGTGTTCACGGTTTATCCCTCTTGGGCGTTTACCAGCGTGGCTGGGAGTGCGGTCCCCGCAAGGCGGTGGTATCGCATTACCGCAGCGCGCGGGAGGTGCTCGATGGGCTCCGGGGTGTCCCACTCCGGCCAGTATCCGTACCAGCGGGTCCGGTACTGGAGCACCCCGTGCTCATCGTAGCTATGTCCGACGATTCGGTCGAGGACGTACTCCTGTACGTAAACTTGCCGGCCTTGCCGGGTGGTGGTGACCCGAGCCTCCGCCCTGCGTGGTGCTGGGCTCGTCGTCGCCTGTTCCAGGTCACCCGGTTTGTCATTCCGCTCTGCGGTTGTTGCCGGGTTGCCGGGGCTGCCGTACCGCTTCGCGGAAGTTGCTGGCGCGGCCGGGTTGTGTTTCCGCTGGGCGGTAGGGGCTTCCCTGAAGTCCGCTCTTACCGCGAGTTTGCGGGGGTCCTTCCGTCTTGGTGACGGTTCGCCGGAGGCCTCCGCTTGATTTGCGGCATGCGGCGTTCCCATTGGTGGGCAGTTTCCGCCGTGCGGTGCGCCGTGGGCGGTGAGTGGTTCACCGTCCCGGCGATCCGCCTCCGCGGGGTGGCTGTCAGCCAATGACCGGGATGCCGGGTGCCCATTGGTCCGATCTCCCGCCCGGGTCACGTGACCTGGAGGACGGGTGGTCGGACCGTCGCGGACGGTTGGCTCCGATTGTTCGGCAAGGGAGGCGGTTTTCGACTTGTCGTCGCGCCCCTTTTCCCCCATGGGGTTCGTACCGTTCTCAACGGAGTGGCTCGCTAGACCTGCTTGCGCAGCGCCCGCCGGAATACCGGTATCGACCGAAATGCTCGGTGTGCGACCGCGAATGTGCGGGGAGCCCTCAGTTGCTTCCACGCGATGCGGAGCGTCCGTAGGGTCTCGCTTCCCGGCTTCGGGTCTTCGAGCGCCTTGGTCCCCCTTGCGGGGTTGCGTGGCGGTCGGTTTGACCGCCGCGTCCTGCGGGAACGGATTGGCGTCCGGCGACGATGCCGGTTGCCCGCTCGGGGGCCTTACACGGGGTGTCCGGTTAAAATTCCGTTGCGACAGCGATGCTTCCGCGATTGAGTGGGTCCCCTCCCCGTCCTTATACGGAGCGACGGGTGATGGTGGGCTAACCGCATGGCGGGTATAAATACCGCTGTGCGGCGCCCGTAAGGGTAGCTGGCCGCGAGGGCCAGGTGTTTCCGGCATTGCCGGTGGTTCCGATAAAGTCGGTATATCGGAGAGACCCTGTGAGGGGTGCGGTACCATGGCGGGGCGTGGTGCCACCGTTGTACCCGTGGTATCCGAGGCCGTTTCGACGGGGGCTGATGCGTTTTCCGCCTGCGGCGGTGGGGCGGCTACGATGCGGTCTTGCGAAAGACGTTCGTGGTCGCCGTTCTTGTCCACCACAACGGTGCCGGGGAGGGAGGACACGACCCGGAACGGACTTTCACCGACAGGCGAGAGCTTGTGACGCTTGTCGGTCCTGGGGTTGTAGTACTCCCGGCGAACGAACAGGTAGGTTCCCGGCTTGGGCGGTGCCGGTCGTGGTCCGCGTAAGCGGTTATCAAAATCCCGCTTGTAGGCGGCCTGGGCACGTTCCATGGACTTCCAGGCGACCGGTACGAGCTTGGTAAGCCAGTTCTTCCACTTGAGGCGGTATTAACCCACGGATGGGAAAGAGTTGAGCCTGTGTTGGGGTTCGACCGCCACTGGCGGGGGTGTCCTGGAGAGCACAAGCTCGAAGGGAGTCAGACCGGTTGTCCGGTGAACCTGCGTGTTGTAGGCGTAGGTGATAGCATCAGAATAAATGTCCCACGTCATTGGGTGATCGGATACGTAGGAGCGTAGCGAAGCGAGTAGGGTGCGGTTGAAGCGTTCCACCTGCCCGTTTGTTTGCGGGTGGTAGGTGGTAGTAAACAGGTTCTTGACGTCGAGGATGCGGCAGACGTCCTGAAAGAACTTAGAGGCGAACTGCTTACCGTTATCGGATAGAAACTGTATCGGAGGGCCATAAACGAACGCCAAGTGCGTAACGAAGGCGTTCGCAACCGTGAAAGCGGTGATCTTCCGTAAAGGTACGGTGCGCACCAGCTTCGAAAAGCGGTCAGTGATAACCAAGAGGAACTTGTTTCCCTTGCGCGTTTTGAGTAGAGGCCCGAGAATGTCGATTGCGACAAACTCGAGGGGCGCCCTTGCGGGGAAAAGCTTCATCCGTTTGGAGTGCTTCCGGAGTTTCACCCGGTTCTTTGCGCATTGGGTGCAGAACTGCACCGTAGCGTAGCAATCAACCGCCATAGCGGGCCAATAAAAGTCCCTTCGCAGGGTTAGATAAAGTTTTCTCCCACCGGAGTGTCCCCCGAGGGTCGGGTAGTGTGAGAGGTGGAGCACCCTGGTTTGCAGGGTGTGGGGGACCACGATCTGGGATCGGTGGTCCACCGTCCGGACGAGGTAACGGATGTCCTTTACCTCGAACGGGAGGTCCTCTCCACCGTTAAGGCGGGCCCGTATGCGCGTGCAGAACGGGTCGCCGAACTGTTCTCGGATCATCTCCTCGGTGGAGATGGGTACAAAGGTCCCGGGTAAGGGTGTTTCATTCTCGCGCGCTGCGAGTAGATCATCCATTTCCATGGTGTCTTCTCCGGTTTCGGGCCAATCCGACTCCGTCGGTGTTTCCCCTTCCAATTTAAAGCACGGGATCTCGTCGACCTCCGGGTCAGCAAGTGCTTCACCTGTCGTAGGTAATCGAGAGAGGGCGTCTGCTTGGGTGTTCTGGACACCCTTTTTGTAGACGACTTCAAAGTCGAATTCCGCTAAGCGGAGGCGCCACTGCATTAAGCGGCCAGAAGGATCTGCGATGTTCAGCAGCCACCTCAACGAGGCATGGTCCGTGTACACTGTGAAATGAACGCCCATGAGGTATGGGCTCAGAGTGGATAGCGCCCAGACCACTGCGAGGCACTCCTTCTCGGAGACCGAGTAGTTGCGCTCGTGGACGTTCAGCGTGCGGGACCAATAGCCAATTGGTTTGCGTTCCCCCTCGGGGGTGGTTTGGAACAGTGCGCAGCCCACCTGGTGGTCGCTGGCGTCGGTGTCGATTGAGTAGGGAAACCCAGGTTTGGGCAAGGATAAGATGGGAGCTGTCGTAACTGCCTTAATCAAGGAGCGAAAAGATTCCGACTGATCGGTGGTAAATGGCGCAAGCTTCGGTGGCTGGCCCTTCCGCAGTAGCGCCTTTAGCGGAGCGGCGATATCCGAGAAACTCGGTATAAACCGTCGATAGACGTTGACCAGACCTAAAAAGGATCGGAGCTCCGTTTGAGTACGGGGCTCCTTCGCCTCACAGAGGGACTTCATACGAACTTGTTCGATCATTAACCGTCCTGGACGGATGACGTGCCCGAGATACTTCACCGTGTCGGTGAAGAACTCGCACTTCCTCGACTTGAGGGTTATTTCTGCGTCTCGCAGTACGGTCATCACGTCCCGCACGTGGGTCAGGTGATCGTCCAGGTTTCTGGAAAAGACAATGATGTCGTCCAAGTAGACAAGGCACGTGCGCCACTTGAAACGCGACATCAGTATGTCTATTGCCCTTTGATAGGTGGCCGGTGCATTGGTTAAACCAAACGGCATCCGCTTGAAGCGGTAGGAACCCGAGTGGCAAACAAACGCGGTTTTGTCTCGGTCCTCTTCCCGGACTGGGACTTGCCAGTAGCCCCAGTTAGCATCCAGAGCCGTAAACACGGTAGCGTCCCCGAGCGAGTCTATACACTCGTCCATGCACGGAATCGGGTAGGTGTCCCTCACAGTGACGGCATTGAGGCGGCGGTAGTCAACGCAAAACCGCCACGTGCCGTCAGCCTTGAGAGCCAGCACCACCGGTGAAGCCCAAGGAGATTGGGCGGGCTCGATGACTCCAGCACGGAGCATCTTGTCCACCTAAAATTCTTCCTCCTCCCGAGCTTTCGGTCCCGCCCTGTAAGGGGGTTGTGCCACCGGACGTGCGTCCGGTAGCAAGTCTATCCGATGTTCGGTTGTATTGATCTTACCCAGTGAGCCGTCCCACATTGTGGTAAACTCGCGTAGCATTCCGCGTAAGCGGTCCTGGTGTGAGACCGGTACATGACTCAGGTCCAGGTCCTCGAGGGCCTTGATCGGGTCTATCTTATCGTAGCTCGTAGGCTGTGCCCTGGTGTCAGCTGTGGGAACCGACGAGGTCGGAAATGCATCCGTCTTGACGGTTTTATCGAGCGCCAACTGCTGTGCCTCCCCGGAGGATTCTGCACCGGATACCGGGAGACCATCCTCCGTAGAGGGAGTTATTCCGAGTACTTCGGCAGCCGTCACCTTTGTAGGGAGCATCGCGAGCGGGTGCGGCGTCACAGACCCAATGACTTGGTTCTTTGCCAGCGTCTGGGGAGCCTTTCCCAGATTGGCAACCAACACCCTGAAAGGGGAATTCGGCGTGACTTGCACGATTCCGTTCGCAACGGTTAACTGAAATTTCTCGTACAACGAGGGAAAGGGCTGAACAACCCGAAGACCGTGTTGACGGGAATTGACTGAAACCATAACCTGGCTTTCTGGGGGTATGGTGACTGACGAGGCAACGCGTAGCTTCGTAGAATCCCTGTTCGCCGGTGTGGGTTCCTGCGCAGCAGGTAGAGGAACGTGTTTCCTCGATGGCCGCTTCAGCGGTTGACGAACAATGGGGACGGTCGATCCGTCCTCAAGTTCCACCTGCTTAAGGCGTGGGCGGATGGCGTCGACAAATCTGTCGCAGTAGTCACATCCCAGTATAACTGGCGCAGCCAGCGAGCGGCACACAATAAAAGTTAGTTTAACCACCATCCGCCCTAGCCTGACGACCAGGTCGATCACACCAACCGTTTTCAACGGGTTGTTATTGGCGTCTGAGAAGTCGGGTACCGTTTCAGAACGGATGAGTGACCGCAATGGCGGGGGTCAAACCGATTCCACAATAAAGTTTGGCCCAGCACCTGTATCCAGGACAGTGAGATATCTCACCATAAACTGCGTGTGCAGACCAAGGTCAGCGTAAACCTTGTAGTTACGCTTGGCCATTACCAAGACACTATCCGGGATCCGGTTATTTCTAATCGGTATCCACGGTCGACGCAAAACACCCAGGTGTTTAGAGTCCGCGTCTGCGGTGTCCTTCCTTGTCAGGATTTTCACCGGGGAGCAAGGCATCGGTGCCTCGGGCGTCGTCAGCCTCAACTCTGAGGACGCCTCTCCCGAAGGGGAGACTCCCTCTATTCTTTTCCCTGTACAGGGTCCTGGTCGGGCGAAGGCCCGACTTCCTCGGCAACGAGTGCATAATTCCGTTGCACGGTAGCTACCGCAGGAGCGGGTTGAGATCCACCAGCGTGGTTTGGCGCTGGTGCGGCGCGTGCCGGCTGAGCCGGTTTGTACCGAGAATTCGGAGTGTGAGCCAATGCGTTGGGGAAGTCCGTCTTCGCGCGGAGATATGACGTGAGTGGCACGGAGCCCTTCTCCTGCGGGGAGAGGGCTTCGTAATTATCCACCACTCGCGCCATATCGCGTAGCGATAAAAGGCATTGCGGGGAGGTGTGCCCGCGCTCGTAGCACAAGTGGCACACCAACGTCACTCCCGCGTTTCGCGGTACGGCATTCCGAGCATCGGTGTATCTTCCGGGTTCCCGGTTTCCAACCCATCCAGGGCGCTGACTTCGTGTCATTCCGTTCGAGTACGGCATACGGGGGGCCGGAGTGCGGCGGTCATTAAGATAAAAGACCTGCCCGTTCTCCGTGTCCCTTGCGGTTGAGTCAACCGAGCCATCCGTTGTAGACGGTAATTCCGTTGTCGGAACAGATAAACCATCGTGATGGATGACATTCATATTGTCATAACCCTGTTTGGGGATGCCATCCGTCGCAAATGACGGTGAAGAAGAGTCCGACTCAAGCAGCAATGCCTTAGCGGCCTTCAACCGGGTTCCCGGATTGCGTGCACGTAGTGCATCTCCCTCTGCGCGGGCAAACTGTACGAGTTCAAGGTAGGTCACCTTCGGCTCTTGTTCCCTGTAACGGGCGACAAGAGTCTTGATGGCTGGATCCAAGCCATCAATGAACATCGTACAGCGTTCCCCAGCGGGGTATACATTACCACAACGGTGGAAAGCCTTATTCAGGCGTACCGACTCATCGGTCTCGAGCTCGCCGGAGCGTTGTCGAGTGTCTCGCAAAGCGAGTATCGCCGCTTGTATCGCGGAGTTGGTTGCGTAGGAACGCAGGAGGTACTGCATGGCCTCGGGCCAGCAGGTCACACCTCCTTCGGAGGCTCGCGACGAGCCCCGAACCGACAAAAACTGATCTTCAGCGACACCCCGTAGAAAGTAGGGTAGCGCCACGTAGGCTTGTCCTTCGTTCATTCCGAGTATATCGGCTTCCGCTACAAAGCGGTGTAGGAAATCCAAGACCAGAATTGGATCATCCCCAGTAAACGACTGGTTACGAAGTGAAAGCTGCATCCACTTGATGCAGTCTTTCACTTTACCCGTGTCACGCGGTGTCCGACCTAAAGAAGAATCTTCTAGCCGGTAATACCGGTAGGACAGGAGTGTCCTGTAAAGAGGGTTGGTGGGCTTCAAGGGTTTGAGGCCCGGATGTCGCCGACCCTTGGGGCGCGACCGGATGGCCCCGTAGGTGGCAGAGGACCGCTTTGAGCGGGAAGAGCGTCCATAACGATCCTGTGGGTCATCGCTCACCGACGAATCGGAACTCTCCGAGTCACTCGGTTTACCGTCCGACTCAGATGATTAGTCGGACGGGTGTCCGTGCTTACGGTTAGAATCCCGGTTCTTCTGGCGCTTCCGGTTCCGCGACTGGGTCTCTCGATGAGAGACAACTGGTCTAGCCGCGTTCGCGGGCGAGGTTAACGTCCTCTCGACCGACTCAAGTCGGCTTCGGAGACGCTCGAAGCGATTCTCCATACCTTTTGCGAAGGAAAACGGAGCGCCAAAACACTCGAGTAGTGTATTGACGTCCGACCGCAATACGCGGATATCCTCGGCTAACTCACTTGGAGGGGGGTTAGCGAGGCTTCCTCGTAAAGAGGTGAACTCCCTCGAGAAGGTATTGTGAGCAGCCCGCAGGGAGCGGAGCTGCTCTTCCAAGCGTACAATCCGCGCTTGGTCGACCAACCGCGGAGGCGGAGAAACCACCGTTGCGACGGTCGTTAACCCGGAATCGGGCTGCGGGTCTTCAGTGCCGGTGACCAGTATCTCCGGGGAATCCGGTGTTGGAGCCAGGGCCTGTGGAACATCAATGCCCCTGGCATCACCGTTTTGGCGGGAACGGCTGCGTGTTGCAGGAGGCTCCATGCTAGGCGGTTTCCTTGGCATTGGCCACACGGTCTCGACGGAAGAATAGAAAGCAAACCGGTGAGACCGGAGAAACCCCGTTAAACGGAAAACAACCTCAGAGAGGACACAAGCGGTCTTGACTTCTAAGTCGGGAGACCAATTTGTAGGACACTGCCCCCAAGGGGGAAAACCTACGAAGACGTCCGGATCTTCCTCTCACGAGATAACCGGCGCGGTAGAGCCCTCCCAGGGATCGGCGCGCAATGCCGGGTGTAAGCTGGAGCCGAACCATCGCGACGGGCGCAGGGAGGCTGAAAGAAGCCGAGAATATCCGCCGAAGCGGTGCTTGCGTATCCTCTGAGGAGGCAAAACCCACGAGAGTAGCGAGCACGACAGGTGTCAGTGCGAGCCGCAAGAGCGGGAATTGCCCAATGAAGGGGAGGAAAAGGGAAGGAAAATGGGAACGGAGGCAAGAGGGCGAGGTTGACCACGAGTCGCAGGAGGGGACTCGGGAATAGCCGGCACTGCCGGGTGTAGCAAACCGTATACACGGGCGGAACCACGAAAGTGGGAATAGATACCCAACACACGAAGGCTGCTTGAACGTCCGAGGGGGTTGGGAAGCCGTGCACCACGGGAAATCCCTCCGTAAGGAGTTGTATATCCGCGCAGGCGGTTCGACCCAGAGCCAAGATCTCGAAGACCAAGATCACCCTTGTTGGGGAGACTTTACTGGACCGGCGGCCGCGAGGCCGGCGGCCTAAGTACTGTAGTCACCGTAGAATAGAATAAAGTCTATCCTAAATAGCTAAATGTCCGTCTAACAAAGGGGCCAATCTGGCGGCCACGTGTTGCGCGGGCGCTGCGGCCACGTGTTTCGCACCCGGTCCCGCCGGTGCATCACCGGCGTTCCGTCCATCGCCGTGAAAACGGATTACTCCTACTCATAACGAGGTTGCACGCCGGAGGCTCCGGAAAAAACTTAAGTCCCCAAAAACCTCCCTGGAAGACGTTGCTCTTCAAACAGCCGTCGTTTCAATTCCTCAAAGGTATGCATTTCTTCGTTCGATAGATTCTCAAACCGTTCAGGTTCACCTTTTTGGAGCTTCTTGTTGAGGGGAGCCGCTATTTTCGCGAATCCCTTCACGAAGCGACGATAGACGTTACATAAACCAATAAAGAATCGTACGTCTGTCTGGGATCGTGAAAACCTGACCTCCTGCACGGCTCTAATGCTGCTCGGCGCAACCTCTAGGGTGCCAGGGCCTATGATGTGTCACAGGTATTCAACCGTTCTGGTAGAGAAGACGCATTTGCGTAGCTTCAGCGTCACCCCCGCCTCAGCTAGGAGGGTTAGTACGGTGTGTACGTGAGCAAAATGCTCTTCTACCGATCTGGAATAAATGATTACATCATCGATGTATACCAAGGCGGTTGTCCATTTAACCTTCGAAAGGATGATGTCCAGCGCCCTTTGAAAGGCGGCTGGAGCATTGCGTAGCCCGAAAGGCATCCGCGTGAAGCGAAACAAACCTGCATGGCACGTGAACGTCGTTTTGACTGGATCTTCCTCACCTACGGGTACCTGCCAATAACCACAATTGGCATTCCACGTGGTAAATATCTGCGCATCTCCCAAGGAGTCGATTCACTCATCCATACTAGGTATCGGGTACGAATCCCTGATGGTCACGCTATTGAGCCTCCTGTAGTCCACAAAAAGCCTCATACGGTTATCCCCTTTCTTCTGAACCAGAACCACGTGACTAGCCCAATCTGAGTCGGCTGGTTCAAATACCCCTTCTCGGAGCATTCGCTTTACTTCTTTGAGTTCTATCTCTCTCGCCTTCGGACCTTCTCGGTATTGTTGATGGTAAATCGGCTCGGAGTCTGGGAGGAGCTCGATGCGATGCTGTGTGGCCTTAATTTGGCCCGCATGGCCTGACCACATTGTTTCGAACTCCTCCAGAAGGTCGATAATACGGCCCCGCAGTTGGCTGTTTTCTTCACCGATCTGGACTATATCTTGCCATTGTCTCTCAGGGTCCGGTTTCTCTTCACTGTCTACCGATGTCTTATCGGTTTCTTTCGCTTCCAAGTTGGTATTTATCGATACCTTTGTGGTTGTGGACGCATGCATTTGCGCACCTCCCTCCCTTATCGAGGGCGACCTCGTCGAGATCAGTGTGAGCTACGGTGAATACCCTTTTTAGTGCCGGTAGTGCGATACCAACATTGGTATTTTTCGGCAACTTCACGTCATGACTGCTGAAGTTGCTGAGACACACACACCTTAAAGGGTTGATTTGGGATGTCGTCGACAATCCCGTTGGCCATCAAGGTGAGTTGTCGATGTGCTAACCTCGGATTGTTTTGTAATACGACCAGCCCGGGGGTTGCACACGACACCGGTACCACTATTTGGTGCATTGGCGGGATCACAACCTGTTTGGTAATGTGCACTTTGTTGGAGACCTTTTCGGTGGATACCGTCTTCTTCGGTTTGACGAACCATCCCCGTTTGGTTTCCGTATTACCTAAAATGGCAATTCGTCCACTCTGACGTAGGGCGACTGTATGGGAACCAGGAAGGATTTCTTTGACCTGTCTGTCAATCAAGTTCGTACGTAGTAGGCAGTCTGTCGGTAAACGGTCGACAACAAAGAATTGCAGTCCTACCTTGAGGTGTCCGAGCTGCACCACAGTGGTGAACAAACCTCCAAGGTTTAATGGGCGCTCATTTGCATCAACCAGCGCGTTGTTGTCGGGAGGTCGGCTCAAGTTCCGAAGTACCGCCTCAGGTATGACGCGGGAGTTCAGCATGTTTGGGCCGGCCCCCGTATCCAACACGCAGGTGACCGGAACCGCAAGGCGATCGGAGAAACACATTGAAGCACGAACTTTATAGTTTTTGTACTTCAAATGACAAAGCGGAACTGGTTGTGACGTGTTCTCTTCCACCTTCAAGGTTCTGTGTATCGATTGGCCTTCCGATTGCAGGTTGGCTTCGGCCATTGCGCCAACCGCTCGGTGTTTTCTTCCTGTACGGGAGGGGTTGAGTCCAAGTTTGGTGTTTTCTCGATGGTATTGACCTGTACCGGTGTACGGGGTTGGAACCTATTTGGTGCTTGCGTTGAAGACCCATAGAGGCGTTGGTCATTCTGCATTCAAGCCTGAATCGACTGGTCTCTCATCCCTGGAGGTAAGTTAGCGCAATTGTTTGCCAAATGGTCTGTCGCGAGACAAAACCAGCAAACGAGCCCTCCAGTTTTAGGGTCTCGCATTACCATTGAGGGGGGCTTCGAAACCTAATTGGTAGGAGCAGTGGCGTAGGATGTGGGTGGCGAGTTATGGGAGCCTGCTCCCTGCATCCTATGCGAGCTCATCGCACTTCGCGGCGATTGTACCGAATTTGGTGTACGCGTTGACGGCCAATTTCCTACCGTCGACGGTTTCGAGAACCGCCCCTGGGTCGTTACCAGGTGGATAGCGGTTCCTGTAGGTGCTTCGATGTGCTAGCTACCCTCTGAGGTTGCTGTATCTTCAATTTCCAAGACCGACCTTTTCGGTTTATCCTTCGAGGTTGGAGGCCCGGCTGGTCTCTTTCCCAGTCGAAGGGTATCTCCAAGGCCCTGGGAGTATCGAGCCAGCCCATTGTAGTCTACCTTTCGGTTAGTGCCCAGGTAGTTGCGTACCTGGGAACGGATCGCTTTGTCGTCATTGTCGGCAAATAGCGACTTTAGCCTAGAGGTAGCGAACACATTACCACAACGGGTTGTCACATTCCAAAGCGCAAGCGAAAACTCCGATTCGGTTTGCCCGGACCTTTGATGGTAAGCGAGGACTTCCGAGTAAGCTTCTTGGATAAACTCATCGGTGGTGTATGTTTCCAAAAGAAAATTGACCACTTCTGGGTATGACTCCAACATCTCTGTGCCATCCTCATCCACCGCTAAGGTATTGCCGCAGAGCCTACCCTGCAGCAAGTAGTATGCTTGTCCTTTAAGGTAAAACTGAAATAGCCACAAAGCAGCGCTCTCGGAAAAACCATTTTGGTCACATGTGAAGGACAATGCCCTTGAAAGGGGTTTCTTCCCAGGACTTAGAGATTTCGCTCGCTTGAGGACTAGCTTGGTCTATGAAAAGCTATACCGCTATTGCGTGCTGACGGCCGGTTAAAACCGGAAATGCACACTGGTGGAACACGTGGACTGCACGGATGCCGACGCTCGAGTGCGAGGCGTGCCACACGTGGCTCGGATTCTACCGAATGGTTAGTATTATTTAGTATTTTTTAGTTTTTATTTAGCTACGCTATCGCTATTTAGTGTCTATTTTTCGGGGGCGCGCCCACTGTCAGGGGCCGCGCGCCACACTACTTAGAAGGTTGAGCACTGCTCCCCAGTAAACACCCTCTTGGGAGATCCCAAGGAGGGAGTCTTGGCTCTGGACTCTTCGCCTTCGGCGCGTCTTCACCGCATACTGCGTGAGCGCCCGTCGCGCGTTAGTTCATCCACCCCTCTGTTGACCAGAGTGCTACCACCACCGTGGGTTCATATTTAATCGCCGACACTTGTCGTAGTCTCGCCCCTGTGTAGGTTTTCGCCCCCGTTTTCCTCTTGTTCTCCTTTTTGGCTCTCGTGAGTGCCGCGTCACTCACCCCGCTCGCCCCCCCTCATACGAGTGTTTCCTCGCTCCTTTTCCGACAATCGCCTTGGTACCGCTCCGCCTAGTATTGGTCACACTTCGGACTGTGCCGTGCTCACCTAAACACTCTAGATATATCCCGCCAGATTGGCCTTGATCTTACACCCGACTCCGTCGTGCCTTTCCAGAGTGGCTCTGTTTCTTTGCTCCGCTGAGACGCGTCTCCTCCGCCTGAGGCGTGTCTTTCAAGAGAGGAAGATCCCGAACATCTTCGTGGTGTCTCCGCTCCAAGCGTTGTCGTACAACATGCAAGCTTGAACTTCTGTAGAAACTCAATTATCGCAATAGGATCCTTACCTGTGAAGGTTTTGTCACCCATTTGAAGACTGAGCTTCTTGTGGTCCTTCGTAACCTTCTGAGCAACCTCTTGGGTGTCTTCAGAAGACTTGTTGATCAACGGATAAGTCCTGTAGTCAACCGCTTTGGTGAACATATCGTTCAAGGTTTGTTGCACCTCCAGGTCCATTTCAGTGTCCGACTCAGAGTCAGGCGACTCATTGTATCGCTTTTTACCCTTTCGGGTCTTTTTCGACGACTTCTTCGTCGAACTGGTTCGTTTCTTCTTCTTCTTACCTTTACGGTCATCATCCGACGATGAACTCGTATCGGAACTGGAGTCTGACGAGTCGGGCTCTGAATCATCCTTTCGATTCTTTCCCCTCTTCGTCCTCCGCTTCTTCCCTCTTCGGTTTCTTCGTCGCTCATCCAACGAGTCAGACGAATCGTCCTTGGGACCACCTCCATAGGTATCCTTTTGAACGAAACCAGTAATTGGTGGCAGATAAATGTCCTGTGGATCTACCTTCCGCGGGACCTCTTGACTCTGCCTTGGACCTTGTAGGTACTCACTACCAGTAGGTAAGTGTTTGGAATGGGTGGAATGACCCATTTGGAACCCTTGTGGTATGCGCTTTGCGATGTTCACCTGTGTAGGTCGGGATTCTGCGAGTCCCTCGGAAACCCAAAGGTCCTGCACAGCGCGGTAAACATGCTGCCTAGCATCTGTTAAGAGATACTGTTTCACCATTTCAGGTATCCTTTCCGATAGCTCTTGAGCTGCTCGATCAACCACAATACGGGTAAATGCATCGACGTCCATTGAGGACGGAACCATCCGGGTATCCGACTTCTCCCTTACGGATAATGCATCCTCGACCGCGAGGGTGACGAGCTTTTTCGCTCGCTCTTCGAGCTGAGGCCATAGCTTCTCCGCTGCAACCTCAATTGGTAATTACCTTTGAGGTTCTGTTGCCATAGGCGGCGGACCGTGTACCTTTCCGGTTTTGTCCCGAGGGTGCCGTTGCCATAGGCGGCGGACCGTGTACCTTTCCGGTTTTGTCCCGAGGGTGCCGTTGCCATAGGCGGCGGACCGTGTACCTTTCCGGTTTTGTCCCGAGGGTGCCGGAGCAGCTCCTCGGGGTTCTCCAAAATCTGTTGAGCCGATGGGGCTTCTTTAAGACCTTTATGGCTTGGCGGGGCGCTTGCATCACGCGTATTACTTTTCGGTCGTTCCATTGTGACCAATAGTTGTATCCTGTATTGCTTTGCGGGATTTCCTGAAACCAAATAGGTGTACGAGCGTCCAATCCTTCTCGGAATCTTGTGTGAACTGTGAAGGTACGACGAAACCTAAAAATACTTTTAAAAGTCGGGAGACCAAAATGTCGTACAATCACCTATGGGGTATGCTTCTGTCTTGTATCGAGAGCGTAGTGACGCTCAACCGTAGGGAGCGTTTTGACGCTGAACCTTAGAAGGTGGACGTAGTAAACCTCGATGGTAACAGGGCACCGTGAAAACCCGCAGTTGCAAACTGCGAGGCGACTAGCCTATACCTTGTAGGTGAACGATGGTAGGCGTCGACGCGCGGGAAAGCTTGTGTGGTAGTTGAGAGACGATGAACCAAAAAGTACAGTCGTGACCCAATTGATGCCTGTCTCTATCAGATTAGGATGGGGGAGGTGCAGTTCTCTATATGCAGTGGACTGCACTCTCCAGATCACCCTGGAGATGCCAGCAAGGCACAGTCTCTGACCTAGTGTTAGAGACCTGGCCAGCAATGGCTACAGTGCCAGGTGGCCACTGAACTACTGTACTAAAATACAGATAAATACAATTACTATCATTAACAATTACTCAACCAGAAGGTACATGTCAACACTACACGTGGCTCACAACACCTAGATGGTAGCTCGCCCGGAGTTGCATGGCCGATGATCCCTCGCATCCATCACCTACAAGGTCGGTGTAGGATATTGACAACCTCAAGGGTCAAACCTTCTGCCACTATACGACAGAAACGTTGCGTCGGATAGAATAAGTTGTGTTTCATTAGTAAGGTCCACTTTTGGTCTTTCAGAAGATAAAGAGAGAGCACATAGGATGGAAAGTGGAAAGATATTGTATATCATCTTTTCTTTGTTTAGAAAGAAGAATAGCGGTTTCGTTGTTGGTCACAGAAACCATTGGCGGCAGCGGTGTTTCGGTGGTAATAGTGTCATTTTTTTGTCACCAAGATGGGGAAAATCGCTTGGAACTGAATTCGAAGTTCACCAATGTTCTGAACTTGAATGTTCAAGACGAAAAAACTTTCTCTTTCCGGATACGAAAACTGTAAAGAGATGCAAAATTCGATTATTGTTTCAAAGAACCCCGTGAAAGCTTAACAGCTTTTGTTTCGTGTAATGTAGACGCTTTATATGCATGAAACACACTGCACATGGATAGCTAGGATTGCGCAGATTGCTCCAGTCAGTGCGGATTACACGACGCGTACGGGCAATGGGAGCCATTGCACTGGCGATCGCGCCACCAGCGCTACAAACGCGTCTAGGAGCGGCCCGACGATGGTTGAAATGTGATCGTCTTCGTGAAACTCTCTTTTCAAGAGAGTCCCCGAAAGTCGGCGGCAGGCGGTTCGTGTTGGCCAAACTGGGTTGGCTGAGCAGATTGGTGATCTGTATGACATTGAGTGCTTTCAAAAATAGCTCGGCACACGTTAGCGCGCTGCTGGAAAAAGGGAAAACGTTGCAAAGCAAAGGTTCTTTGGAGGCCGCGGGGATTGACGAAGCTTACATGGTTCCATATGCCAAAGTCGCCCGACGTTGTCGAGATGATAAGGACTGCGGATTGACTCGCTGTTCGTATGAACAGGGCCCCGCAGTTCAAGCGTTTCATGGTCGGTTTTTCCGCATCGTGAGTGGCCCTTGCGCAGGCATATGGAGAAGCACACCAGCATGAGGCCTGTTTCCAAATACGAGGCTAACTACAGTAACGCAGCTGGATACTGGATGGCTTTCCATGAGGCTGCCATCGCATTGCGTGAAGAGTCATTGGTCGATAATAAAGAGGAAGAAGCCAAGAAGTTTGACATTTGGGCCATTGTTTCGATTAACTACGCCCTGCAAGTGGTGGGTCTTCGCTCACAGTTCTACAAAATGGCGGCAGAAGATCCCACTCACACAAAACTGATGCTGCCTATGTTGGAGAAAAAAGGGGATATTGCGGCAGCAGACGATTTAGAAGATCCCATGGGACGTCTGGGATCACACATGGAGACCCAGTTAATGAAGGCAGTATCAACCCTCCACGCCAGCAACGCGACAAAGCGCAGTAGGGGAAGGGGTTCGTTCGCCAAAGAACAGTAGGCAATATCAAACCCTCGCACTATCTATGGCGTGCAACACAGCGCAAAGACGAAGGATGGCGCGAGATTGGTTGCTCGGAATACCTCTACCGAGGAATCAAGGATGGTGTGTGCGAAGCTCCCGCTCGGCCCTTAACCCCGGGTCATGGTGTGCAGCAGTCGAACATGCTGCATTCAGGAAAGGACAAGGCCTTTGCGTTGAGGGACTTGGAAGAGGGTTGCAAGCTTTTAATATATCAGGAAGTGTCACGGAATCATGTGGAACGTTGTTTACGAGCGGGAGTGTTTGTCTCGTCGGCCTTTACTACCTGGTAAGAGAACGAAGTAGGGCGCAAGGGTCGTTTCGTCATCAACCTTTCGATACCGTCCAAGCACTGGAACCTCGGATCAATACGCATGGAATCCGTGGAGGAATTTTCCATGACCTTACAGCCGGGAGACTACATGTCCATGGATATCGAGAGAGGATACAGGCATATGCGGCTTGCGCCAGCCATGCGGGACTGGTTTCTGTTCTCCTACTATGGATGATACTTTCGTTGTGTCGCTTTGCCGTTTGGATGGAGACACTCGCCGATATGGGTTACGCAGTTGATGACTCCATCCGTCATGGAATTGCGGCGCTTCGGTTACAGAGTCTTGGCCTACTTGGACGATTTCTTGATCGCTCCGTCCAGATTTGGCGTCATAGCTGGCCCGGCGCACTGCGCGAGAGCTCGGCGCAACTTGCAAGCTCTACTGAAGCGATAAGGATTGTCCCGCAATCCGGACAAGGGAGATTGGAGTTGTTTGCAGGTCGTGATCCACCTGAGCGTGGTGGTGAACACGCCGACAACGCGTTTCTACGTCCAGCCCCACAAGCTTTGCAGTGCACAAGAGCTTGCTCGAAAGCTGCTCATCGATGTTCGTCCGGGGCAGCGATACGTCAGTGTCGAAATGCTGCAGCATTTCTGTGGCGTCTGCGTGTTTTTACTGCTGGGAATGCCCTGGGCTCGTTTTTATACGCGCTCTTTGTATTGGGATTTCGGCCTCGGCAAACGGGACTCGATAAGAAGGTGCAGGCTCAGCCATCAGAGTATCCGGGATCTTCGCAGTTGGAAGAGACTCACAGGTCAATAGTTGGATGGTCGTCTCATGGTCTCCTTCACCGCCGACTGCGCTATGCACTCCGACGCGGCAGATGTTGGTTACGGAGGACCAGTCAACTTAGAGGACTTCTCGTCCGGCGTGAACGGGCATTAAAAATCTCAGGGCATCTGGAACTGGCAAGACCGCGCACAGTACATAACTCGAAGAGAGTTAAAGGCCATTCGACTTCTACTGTCGGGCAGTCTCGGGCGCAAGATCGTGGAGAGCCGACGAAACCGTATTTTGCCACATCTCGACAACCAGGCCGTCGTGCATGTCACAAACTCTTTTGTTTCGTGCAGCCGGCCTCTCATGAAGGAACTCCGACGTCTGTAACTTGTGTTGAACAAACCAGGAATGCAGATCCGGTCCGAATGGCTTCCGTCCGGATCCCACACATTCGCAGATGCATTGTCGTGACGGTTCCTTCGCGGAGACTTTCGAATAAACCGACGGCTCAGGCGTTCCGTTCTGGCTGATAGGTGAGCTCCACTGGATGCTTTTCCCTACCGCCCACTTGGGGAACACCCAGTATTTCAGCGCCGGCAAACGTACCAGGAACTGTCGCAATCTTGGAAGAGAACCGAGGGAGTGCGCCTGTTGTGTCCACTAATAGACCTGATCATGGCAACCTTAATGAAACTTCGACAGAACCGAGCTCCGGCAATGCTGATAATCCCGAAATGGCCTCTTCAGGGCTGGTACCATCACGCATACAACTGGAACAGAGAAAAACCATCCTACCAGAACCTCCAGCGTACGTTTTAAACGCACAAAGGTCCCTAAATTCGGCATGGCAAGCGGCCCTCCTGGAGATCAACCTCTAACTCGATCGGCGCATCGTATGCTCATGTCAACCGCTGGTCAGCACAGGGTGGCCACCGTTGCTGGGGAAACTGCGGGCTCGTATCGTTCACTCGAATAAGTCAAAAGATTTGCTGGGAGCGTTCGGACAACGCGCACTCGCAATTGTCAATGGAAGATTTGGAAAGAGTTCTGTCTCGACGAAAACCGAACGATACTGTCCGACATCGAAGGACATTTTGTGGCATATATCGGCTGGCTTTTCTAAGCTCGAGAGAAAGGACGGCATAAAATCAGTTTCGCCTCAGTTCCTCAATATCTGAGCGCCGCTCGACAAATGAAAGTTCTACTTACATGTGACACAGACCCAACGTTTCCCTTCATTTCGCATTTCACTCAAGCCTACGCTCGTTGGGAAGAAACTCAATTTCCGTCGCCAGCCGTACGTTGCGGTGTTCCCGCCGAATACGTAATCAAAGTGTGCATATTAGCAACCACAAGGAACTCCATTCAAACAGTCCGAAACTAGCAATGGTGATGTTTACATATTACTTTAACGGTCTTCGCGCCAGTTCTGTTGGTTCTCTTCGAACAGATCCGAATACTGTTAGTCGTTCGGAGATAACTGCCTGACTGTCCGTGGTAAAAAGCAGAGCGGCTAGTAAAGAAGCTTTGTCACACAATCATCGTCTCGCAGATATGCAGTGCCTATTGACGTAATCTCTGGCGCTGGTCCGTGGTTCGTGGAAAGCACGTTCGCTTTTTCGCTCTGCCTGGGGAACCTGTGTAACATCACAATGCTACTTTGACGGCTGCTTTACGCAAATGTTTCACAGCCCTCTGTATTTCTGCTCCTGTGTATGAAAAGTACACTCCGCACACTCTACGCATTGGAGCACACACCGAGCAATTGTTACTTGGTACATTCTTTCCAGCTAGGCTAGTTCGATTCTGGTGGGGTCCTGACAGCTACAAAATGGCTAATCTATACTTTGATTGCACGTTTCGAACCACCGCCGCGTCTTTCTGGGGTTTCGGATGCCCTTTATTCCCGCCTTCCGTTTCCATGCCCTCCTCCATACTGTCGAGAACGTCATGAACCAGTTCAGACGATTACATGTCTTGGAGGTTTCGTGTAATGTAGACGCTTTATATGCATGAAACGCACTGCACATGGATAGCGAGGATTGCGCAAACTGCTCCAGTCAGTGCGGATTACACGACGCATACGGGCAATGAGAGCCATTGCAATGAAGATCGTGCGCCGCCGCTGGCGGTACAAAAGCGTCAAGGAGCGGCCCGACGATGGTGGCAATGTGATCGTCTTTGTGCCTCTCTCTTTTCCCACCCTCCCTCCCTTCTCCGACTTGGTGATCTCTCTCTTTTCTAACTTGGCTAATAAGGTATTTCATTGTTTCTTTGTTGCTATCCTCCGTGATAGGATAGTTAAGATATAAATAAACGAATGCGTTTCAATGGGAGGACACATGTCCAACAACTCAGTGCCAACGTTTTACTGTACCTTCGAATCATATTGGTCTTAATCGGATTCCCGTCCGAATATCTCCCCATTGAGATCGTGCCGGTTCTCACTAGTGAAATATTCGCCGGTAGGGCCCAAAGTTTTGTGTTCTAGGCCCGACAAGGACGTGTCCCTGTTAATCTGGGTTATACTGCCTCTTATGAGACTTGTCACTTCGCATGGTCAATATCTTTCATGCTGTTATGTCTGACCCACCCCATCTGACATCTCCGCTCCGGGTCACCTTCTACAGAGCTCAGCTTCGCTGAGTCTGCACCCGGCTATTCGTCGTATGAGCACAGGCCTTGCGTGACTGCAAAGGGTTCATTCCATTTTGAGGGCAATTACGCTTGTCGCCCAGAAAGTGGTGCTACTGCTCGTCTGTTTCGATACAGAAGACGCGATCATTTGAGTCAAGGTGTGCAGAGCAATACAGATTTACATATATATATGTTATATGTGTTTATACATTTATATTCATCTGCTTACAGCTTCGTATGCGTAATAAGAACTGACTTCTTTGCTGAAAGAAAACTTGTGCAACATTATCAACAGGACTTCCACTTCGGCGACGAGCTTGCTTTTCTTCCAAGGCCTCTATCTCACTGCGCTCACTCTCGGAATACATACGTCATGAATCATCTGTTATCCAAATTCGCTCTGAAAAGGAAAAGCCATAATGGTGAGCCCGATGACAACTTCCATGAGCCGAAAGAAACCTATGAAATGGTGAAGCGTCGGGCTGTTTTGAACCTTGCCATTTTGGAACGACCATTGATGACAAGCACTGAGTTCCTCGTTGACGTGCGGTACCGTCACATGAAGTTAATTGGTTCTGGTTCATATGGGCTCGTAGTGAAAGCTATTGACTCGACGCACAATTCAAGGGTTGCAATAAAGAAGATTCTAAACGCATTTTCTTCTTCCCGAATGGCTAGACATGTTCTCCGAGAAGTTCGCTTGTTGAGGCATCTTCACCACCCACATATCACTCATTTGCTGGATATTGACGTTCCAGGGCAATATTCTGCGTGGGATGCGGTTTACATCGTAACCCCTCTTCTCCAAACAGACTTGAAAACGGCATTTAAGGACGGTAAAGTGGAAGACAAGGGAACACAAAAAAAAATAGCCTATGAGATGCTGTCGGCTCTAGAACATATGCATGCTTTGGGTTTGATGCATCGGGATATTAAATCAAGAAACGTCCTACTTGATGAGCACATGAATGTGCAGTTGTGCGATCTCGGTGAATCACGTTTCTACAGCAAAGCCAATCGGGATATTTTGTTCGAAGATTCGCCCGTTGTTAGCCAAGAGCCGGAGCTGAGTGGGGCTGTAACCACTATACTGCAGAGTGCACCGGAACTGAGTCTCGGTGCTGAGTACGATGCAGAGGTAGACATTTGGGCAGCTGGATGTGTAATAGCAGAATTGATTCGTCCCGGTCATCAATACCTTTTTGATTCCACTGCTAAACATTCACATTTACAAGAAATTGTGGACAATATCGGTTTCCCATCGCCGGATCTTGTGGAAATACTACCTATTCACGGTCAGTGGTATCTGAAACGGATGCGCAAGTCCAGTAACAATCGAATTGCGGAGCTTCTGGGACCCACTGTTGATCCTCTGGCTGTTGATCTGGTGAAGAAGATGCTCTTGTTTTCACCAAAGCAACGGATTTCTGCTGAAGACGCTTTAAGGCATCCCTGGTTCGATCAGGTGAGAACAAAGCCTGATTCTGAGAATGAGAGCTATGATTTTTGCCAATCAGAACCACCTCGAAAAACATCGAGATCAAATTTGAAACAACTTGTTTGGCAGGAAGTGGTAGCGTTCCACCCTGAGGCAGAAAGCCTGAGTGTCCGGTGAAACAGCTTCAACGAATTAATGTATAATTTGGCGTTTGTGTAGGCAACCTATCAAATAGTTTTATCTGGGTCAGACTCATCTGAACCGAGCCGGGAATGGTATTATCCTATATCAAGCAGACGTTCATCGTCGTCTTGTGTCACCGTATTCATGATCATGAGCAAATTGTATGCATTTGGGTACCGTACTTCGAAGTTAATCGGTTTCGTTGAACATGCGACAGACATTCTGCGACGTCTTCCGCACGCGTTCTATGGCACGATTTGTACTACGGATGCTCATAAGATGGAGCATCATCCCAAGAAAAGTGTACCGGTAGTCTCCGAAAGCACACTTCGGGATATCGCTTTTCGCAGTACTGCAGACAACACCTAGACTGGCTCATTCCACCGATTGGTCTCTCTTTCTCTATGTTAAAGAGGTGGAAAATCGGTCGGTTATTTAAGTTCTCTTGAATCATCTTGATAATCATGATAGACTAATGACAGAATAGTGCTTCCTATGCCATCTATTGGGAAGTACCACGTGACATGGAGCGTGCGAAATGGAGCAGCTGGACGATACCCTCGTATTACGCGGCTCGTAGCTGACGAAGGGAGGAAAAGTGCTCTACATTGATTTTTCCTCAAACACCAAAACAAATCAGTTCTAATTTATCATCCATGTTATAAACAACCCACGAAGCCCGTCCTGAGCAGCTTCCATTTCCCCGACGCTTGCGACTCGAGACTAATGTGAATACTTTACTCTCACCTCGTTTCACACTTGACTGTCGACCGCCCCGCAGACTGTGTAACCCGACCCCACGGAGTGCCGTATCTTCCACGCCAGAGAATCAGCCACTTTGCTTTGGTACACAACAAGACAAACGACAATTCAAAGCTCACTCAAATACAGAGACATATTTTCTCAACAATACTCATGGCATTGCGACCATCCCTCGGAACTCGTGGAGAACTTCGACGAATCGCCGCAGAAGCAGAAGCGGCGACAATAGACCGTGTTCGGCCGTGGCGCAAGACAACCCAGTCATGCAGACTGGCCCCGCATGTCGTCGTTCCACAATGGATTCGCTGTGAGCATCCGGCTTCACCAAGGGAGCAAGCGGCTGAACCGAGCGAGTGCCAAATGATTGTGAAGGAAACTATTGATGCCTTGATTGACGCAGCTAGTTCCAGGAAAACAGAACGCAGCTTCCGCAGGGGGCGTGCACGCTGGCGACTACGAAGTGAGCCTGATGACGGCGAGGACGAAAGCGCTGGAGATGGTGCTGAAGGAATTGAAAGGGCTTCTCGGGGTGGTTCTCAGGTGGAACTGCAGACCAACTAGCTCACAGCGTGGTACGGGAAGAAAATTTTGACTTCCCACGGGAGACAATTCGTTTGAACAGAAGAACTTCTTGTTCGGAATGAGAAAACAAGGACCTCAATAAGAGTGAGAGAGGACTACATAAAAAGTAGCACCGAGAACGAACAACTCGAGCGTCTTGTGGTATCAGTTTTCCTAAAAAGCATTCCTGCTTAGAGCTGCTATTCGACAGTCAAGAGGGTTTCGGAGCCTGGATCCAAAAAGCTAGCAACGTCAAAGTCTGACTGTGTGATATGATTGGAGAGAACCTTGGTGTTTGGGGAGCAGAATTGAATCCAGGTATAGAATCGAAACATTCGTGGAATTATGCTTGCAGAAACTATGTGATACACGATTATTGTGAACTTGATTCCTGCAGTCAGTAAACTTGGTTTACTTTACACTCTTGCTCTCGCAGTGGGTACCTACGGAAAAAATGCACAGCTAAGCATGAAAAGCAGAGGAGATATTAGCTCAATTGCAGTTCACTGCGCTCCTTTCCTGCATCGGGCACCCTACTTAAATCGTAAGTTGAAGCGATACATTGCGGAACGTACGAAAGGGGCAACCTGCGTAGCTTGACAATGCCCATTGACAGATTCTATGTCACGTCCTAGTGTATTGCCTACGCAAAGACAAAAAGAACAATAAACACTGATAGAGATGATTGGAACGCGCCAAGCTTCTCGACTTCGTTCATAGGACAAAGCTACCTGCCCGTACCGACCAAGAGAAGTGCTCTTGTACAGCGAAAAAAGGATTCACTTCGAAAGGGCACCGTTGGTCTTCAGGGGCTTACATTATCACCATTCCTATGAACTATGGCTCGTTTCTTCCTCCTTTTTGTAGGAGGTTTAAAAACAGCCTATAAGAGCGAGGGGTCGCAGTTGATTCTCCGCTTCGTAGTGGTAGAGTTGCACACTATCATCGAGATGGTTTTTAAGAAAGAAATCGTTGGGGAACTGAAATTGGTCCATTCTTTATTTTGCCTGGCAGTTCGATGCCCCCCGTGTCCCGGAAGTAACATGTAGCCTGGCGATCCCTCTTAAAGGGGTGAAGGAGGGTGTCGGCACAGCGTAAGGGCCTCATGCCCACTCTATTTCGTGTCAGCCCCCTCTCCCGGAAGGCGGGAAACTTAAGCATGTGACATACGTCACAAAGTAAACGTAAAACTAGCATTAATCCTTTCAAATGCACCTCCAAAACCACCTAGAAGATAAGGGTCAGCCTCTCCAGGAGAAAACCTGCCCAAACGTCTAGATAATCAGGACTGTTCTACACTCGCTGAAAGGTAGTACTCACCTTGTCAACGTTTCAGTGTTGCAGGAACCCCTTTAAGGTCTATTCTCCAATTCGAAAAGGGTTCAGCATTAAACGCCAGAGACAGACTCGACACAACGATCTTTTAAATATCGAACACGGGCACGGAACGATGATCAGTTCAATGTGTTTGTCTAAACGACAAGCCCTAAACCTAGAGCATCTCTAACAACGTATTGAAGACAGGTGTCACGGGGTGCCACGACTGTTGTAGGGCAGAGTGGTAACCTTACCCTTCGTACAACAGTAGGCAATGTTACCCTACACATGTATCGCGCGGCAGGAATCAATTCATCAAAAACTTTTCCGTGCGAGTTCTGAATACCTTCGCAATTGTTATTCCGTGAGTACCCTTGTAGATGTAATCAAAGCCTCATTCACTGTTTTCGTCCTGGAGCCCGGAATACGGGCTACTGTCTTCGAATGAAGATGTTAGGCGTATATAATTTGAACTCCACCGTTTCAGAATATTAAATTCTCTTGGGTGTTTACTCGTTACTCCTTGCCTTCGTGTAAACCTCGATAACCCAAAGTTTATCGCTTTCTCATGAGCGCGAGGAGAAGAAACGACTCCGTACAGTTAACTGAAGCTTCACTTCTACCAATGGGTAATGAAAACGACATCGGCCCAACAGCGAGTATGAATGGCGACGCAGATGCTCAGAGTTCGATTACAAATGGGATTCCTCAGCTGCGTGACCAGCACCTCAGATTACGACCAGATACTCGGTTGCAGAAACCAAAGCCAGAAGACGTCATTGTTCTTTCTTTCGGATCGTCTGCCATTCGATATGGGTTTGCATCTGATTCAACTCCAAGAATTGTTTTTCCGGCTGTAGCTTTTCTGCGGAGCGACGAATCTGTTGCGGATCCTACGCGAGAACCCTTTCGCGTTCCTCTACACAATTCGCGCTCTGACGAAGACCTGAAGGCTGCACGCGCCATTTTTGATGAGGTCCAGGAAGCAGTTGCGAAAGAGCTTGCTCTGAGCGAACGGCGTCGGGGAGGGGGTCGCCCTATACCGTGGAAGGCTGCCATAGAAGTTGTACCTGAGGCAGGAAAACAAACGAGATTGAAGCGAGACAGGACTGAGGTATTGGTTGGCCATGAGGTTGAAATGCTGCTTCGTGATCAAGAGAGAGCAAAGAACTACGATATCATAATGCCAATGTGGGATGGAAAACTCTTGTTCGATTGTGGAGCCCCTGCAAGTTTGATAAGAAAATCTCTCGATGTTCTTATATCCCATATGGTCGCCCAATTAGCGTCTGACAGAAGAAATCCGAGGAGGAAGGGATCGAAACTACGTATGAAAGCAGCAGCGAATGGAGATTCAAAGACGTCTAAATCGGATGTCGAGCATGATTTTCTTTTCGTTAATGATGGGTACGCAAAGTCATTCGTTGCTCTTGTTGTTCCGGAAACCGCACAGCGGAGAGATGTAGCCGAGCTTGTTGATGCGGTTTTTTCATCGAAGGCCATGCAAACGGCGGCCATCTTCATTCACCAAAGTGCAGTCTCTTGTGCCTTTGGAGCGGGACTTGCTACGTGTGCTGTCGTTGATATTGGACATTCCGCGACTACTGTCGCCTGTGTCGAAGATGGTGTGATATGCGGGGAATCCCGAATTCATCTTGAATACGGATCATGGCACATTCAAAATGCTTTTGAAGTTCTGTTACGAGATTATTCAAATCTGCATACAGTTCTTGAAAACACAAACACGCGAGACGGAAGTCAAAGGTCACAGGCAGATGTTGCGGAAGACTTTTCTACAGTTATTTGCAAAACTACGGAACAACTTGGGGGATTCAATGTGGATGAGAACGACAACATGAACGTGGCAGTTGTGAAGACACCGAGTGGTATATCGCTACGAGTAAAGCTTGGGGTCGGTATTCGAACGCTCCCTTGTTACGGATTGATATATCCGAAGCTGCTGAAAGCAGCGAACGAAATGATGACTCCAAAGAAGCATATCAAAATGCGGACTATATATGATCGCAATTCGGAGGACGACAATTTTGTCAGCGACATATTCAACGACTTGCGAAGATCAGGTATCGCTACGGCGGCCCTCCCAATAGGACTTTTTGCAAACGAAACTGGTCAACCAGCGGCATTCACAATCAATCCAAATGAGTCTTCTATCGTGGACGCCATAATCTGGTCTGTCGCTAGAGCTGTTGAGATCAAGAGACCAGACCAGCAATCTAGAACTGCAGACACATACAGAAGGTATTTGAACGCAGTCGTTCTCGCCGGAGGTGGTGCTTCTATTGATGGTATTGCGTTGGCCTTGGAAGGTCGCATCAAAAAGGGGTTCCAAGATGCAGGTGTAACCATTCATGATGTTTCAGTCATTGATGGAGGAAAGGGTAAAACTGATGAAGAGCTAGCCGCAGCTGCCGCGATTCTAAAGGACATTGATTCTGAAGGAGGTCTTATTGATGATACGGACACAGCTACCTTGCCATGGAAGGGAGGGGCGGTGATGGTTGAAGCAGATGCCATCGGAGAGTATTGGGTCCACAAAGACGACTGGGAAGCAAGAAATGTACGGGCGCTGCGGGAACGTGCTCCCTTTTATTGGTAACTTGGTTTGGACACTGACTGCACATCCAATTGCGTAAAACCTTTAGTAAAACACTAGAAACCAGATGGATGTGCTAGGTGTTCTCATACCCCAGCAAAGTCATGTATTCCACCAACAGGATACAGAGAGGAGCTGCGTCTAAATGCATATGGGTCCGAGACACAGATGGCGTCTTCTGGAATCGTCTGTCTGTCTTCGAAAGGATGATTATTACCGTACACTTGTGAAACTATTCTGCGTCTCCTTTTCCCTGACGGCCCAATGTATTCATTGTAGAACTGGATCACGTCCTGCTTCTGAATGGACTCTAATGCTTCAATTTCCTTGGACGGTCGGTCAAACTCCCTGGTTTCGCTGACTAGTTCGTCCCAGAATCTGATAGTTTCCTGTCCTATTGACATCTCCGGCTGGGATTTCTTGGCCTTAAGAGCTGACTTGAATTGGTCAAACTTATCATCAGTCATGTCTTCCAGAACTTTTTCTCTGGCTGAAACTAGGAACGCATCAATTCTGACCAGGAGATCATCAGGGTTCTTCACTGTTGATTGGACGATGACGAAGAGCCCGCGAGTGTTCTCGTACTCGCGATATCCTTCAAAAACCATATATCCTAGTTGCTGCACTGTTCGAAGCTCATAAAAGCAGGGCTTATTAAGCATCTCGCTCAAAAGTTCTAGCTTCATGTCAGATTCAAAGTTTCCTCGTAGTCCGATCTGGAAAAACACTTCGATTGCAGAGTTATTATCTTCAGGATTGGTATGCTTCATTCTATAAAACACATCCTTAGTGAGAGGTAATTGCACAACTCTTCGAGAAGCATGTTCAAAATCCTTTGCAGGTGTGTATTGCAAGATGGAATGAACCTTCTCCATCATCCCAATTGCAGCCTCCTCGGCAATATTTCCGGTAACTAAAGCCATTATGTGCGCTCGTTTACACACTTCCTTGGTGTAAATCGCCATCCGTTCCTGTGTAAGTCTGCCATCCAACAGAGCACTTAAACACTCATTCACATGCCAACGAGGTTCTTCCAGTAAAGAGGCGGTGTTGTACATAGCCAGCGAATACGGCTGAGCCTTTGCGAAGTTCTGATAACTCCTCTGCAAGTGGTCTTTTTGCATAGCAAAACGCACAGGGTCGACTTCCAGTGTCGCAATTTTCCGAAAGATAGCTTCTAGTAGAACATCTATTCGATGGCTGTACCCCTTTAAGTATATCTGGAGTCCATTCATCTGTTGATCAACCTCATATTCGAATCCAGCTCTATGGGCTGGGTAGGAAAATTCCATGAGTGCGTCTTCAACAAGAAATGCGAGCAGATAAATCAAAACAATTTGAAGAGGACTTTCGTACGAGCCTGGTGTGCGGACAAGAATAACAATACATGCCTTAGGACGTTTGAATGATCTATCTAATTTGTGATACACGTCCATCTGCTCTGTTGAATGAACCAGCTTTGGACCCGATCGGTCTCTCTCCCCGTCAGGAAGAGGTTCACCGAGAAGATCAAATTCGCTAGGAATGAAAGGATTTGAACCGCGCAGATATAACTTGGGGTCACAAAGGCTGGCGTTCCATTTCGCAAAAGTATCTGCAGGTATCTTTTCGACGCAGTAAGGAGTCCCGTACCACTTCTCTGTCATAGTAGTTTTCCCGCTCGCAAATCTCCCGACAATTATCACATTCGCTCTCTCAGGGGTCAAGTGCTCCAAGACGGCATTGATATCGTCCGGATTAAATTCCATATATAATATTTGGCCACTGAGATACTGGGATGGCTTAAGGTTGTGCATCCAGCTCGAACCATGGAGAACGAAATCCTCAGGATCAGCCTTTTCACGAAACTTGTACATGTTTTCTTTCAATATAGCTTCTTCTTCGTATGCTTTTGCAGTGATTCCTTTTTCTTTGACCAAACGAATGCACTGGTAGACTAAGGAGATAATTTCATCGATATGTTCCATGCCTTCCGCAGTAAGAGTGATGTAGACTGTAAACTCGTTGTACGTCATGAGAGGCATGGGCCCACACGCCAAACTATCAGCCCATCCCCACTTCTTTAACAAACTCAACACACTGCCTTCACCTTCGTATCCAACATAACCTCCAACAAAATACCCAGGGCGAGAACGATATTCATTGGCACACCATGGTGTTGTCCAAGAAATTTCCAGAAGTCGAATATCTTTGATGCTCTCGACCACGATCTTCTTACCACAGTCTTGCTCTCGGACAGAGGGAATCGAGCGATATTCCTCACATGGGAGATCCCGTCCGGTGTTTGATATTCCGGAAAAGAGTTCACGAACCCATTTTTGCATAACATCTATCGGGTGGGGACCAATGACGCAGAGCTTCATAATGTTTGCTGAGTAGTATGTGCGGTGGAATTCGAGTAAGGCAGCACGAGTGTCTATACCCTCCTCTTGAGGAATGTCTCGAAGAGTCTCTAAGGAGCCTGTACTGAATTTGCTTCGAGGATGATCTGGGTTTGACAGTTCGGCCTGTACCTGAAAACGTCGACGAGAGTCGCTTTGTAAATTCTTTTGGTGCTCAGAATGTACGGCTTTCAACTCTCTCTCAGTAGCGCCCTCAGTAAAAAGAGGAGTTTTGAAGAACTGCGAAAACCTATCTAGCGCTTCCTTGAACGGCGGCATCTTCTCGTCTGCTTCTTCGTGATTTTTATCGGCGATCATAATCTGAAAATGGTAGTTGGTATGCTCTTGGGAAGTATACGCGTTGCTGCGGCCGCCATTCTCCGCCAAGAAGTTGTTGTAGGAATCCTCGTCGGGGTACTTCTCAGTTCCAAGAAACAACATGTGCTCAAGAAAATGTGCTAGTCCGGGAAGATTTTCCGGATCCGAGAAGCTTCCGACAGCTACATCGAGAGACGCCGCAGCCTTATCAGAAGACGGGTCGGATGCAATGAGAACGTCCAAGTCATTTGAAAGAGTTATCGCACGGTAACGAAGTTGATCGTATGGGCTGACCTCAAGGGGAGGGTGAACGACAAGGTCGCGTTCAGCCCTGCAGTCTATGGCCATGATATGGTCTGAATCTCAACCAATGCAGCTCTTTCTTCAGAAAAAAGGAACCTATACTTTGTACCTCGCAGACGCGCCCACCTTTGTTCTGCAATATATTCACCAGAACGAGAACTCTGGAACCAGAATAAAAGCTGATGCACTCCGGACGATATCGTTAGAGTACGGCTTTTCCGACTGCCCGACGCAGCAGTTCCCGCACCTCGATCGGTGTATGTATCGCCATTAGCTGGAACCCAAACTCTTATAGAAACTAAAGAGTTCAAAAAAAAACCCCTCGTACAGCGTAGTTCAAGGTGTAAAAAAATTAAGGGAAAACTGCAAATGGAAAACGTTGCTGTAACAGTGAGAATGACATTGCTGGGGTTATTGGCCTCATGTTCTGTTCTGGATCAAACACAGCTGACCAAAGCTGGCCAAAGCTGGGGCCGTATTTGGTAAGTAATGTGCCAATAGGGATATGAGGGAAATCTTCTTAGCCGTGAATGGAATATCCATTTCGTCTGGTTCGTATCTTTTTCAGTAGGTGCGAAGCGTTGGTCGTCATCTGACCCTCTGGCAACCGAGATCCGCAGTGAACATGGCCAATGCATCGAAAACGCTTACGGTGTTTGGAGCCTCTGGTTTCATAGGACGCCAACTCATTCGCAGCCTTTCACGGGAACCGTACGCGAACAAGCTCACACTGCGTGTGGCAGCGCGATCGGCGGCCGTCCAGAGCCCCTCGACATGGAAACGTATGGGTCCCGCGATCGGCAATATCCAACCTTTTCCCTGTGATATTACAAACCCACATCAGGTTGAACGTGCCATCGAGGGCGCGACAGATGTCATCAACTGCGTGGGTATTTTGTACGAAACACCTTCAAGAAACATTACTTTTGCAAGAATTCAAGAAGAAGCCCCAAGAGTGATAGCCGAAGCCATCAAAAATTCACCAACCGTAAAGAACATGGTACACGTATCCGCCATCGGAGCCGATGTGAATTCGACCAGCGCTTACGCACGTACAAAAGCAAAGGGAGAACTAGCATCCTTGAGTCTTTCAAAAGACTTTGCAAGAGTAACTATTCTTCGTCCATCGATTGTGTTCGGACCAGAAGATTCTTTCTTTAATCGGTTTGAAAACATGTCTCGCTATCTTCCATTTCTGCCGTTGGTTGGGGGAGGGAAAACGAAGTATCAACCGGTTCATGTGGAAGATGTTGCCGCTGCAATCATTAAAGCGCTAGCGATAGATTCTGAGATGAAGACGACATCCGGTATCTATGAAGTTGGTGGCAAAACAGTACTCACGTTTGAACAGTTAATGCAAATGATGTTGGAGGTGACGGGGCGAAAACGATTGCTACTGCCGATCCCATTTGCGGTTGCCTCGATGCAAGGTGCGTTTTTTGAAAGTATCCATTCGAGAGTTCCTTCATTAGCGCCTCTTTTGACAAGAGACCAAGTTGAACTACTCAAGAGTGATAATATTGTGTCTCCAAGCGCCAAGACGTTGTACGACCTTGGCATCGAACCGAAAGGGTGTAGCGCACATACGATACAGTACATTGGGTGAATTCAATCGTAGTGAAGAAGATGGAAGTCAGTTTGGTAAATGGCACGAACCTTGAAACGGAGCTGTGGGGTGTAAAGCTGGTCCGCAAGTTGTTTGGAGGCTCCAGAGGGCGGAAAGCCAATTTGTTGTTGCGTTGGGAACTGGTAGTTGGTCTTGGCGAGTCTTTGAAGCACATAGCGAGCATCTGTCTGCAAGTTCTCCATGCGTCCGATAAAGTCATACGGCATGATGCCAATGCCACAGTGGAGAGTCTGTGGCATCCAATGCGCATTCATAGAAGCGGCAGGCTGTTTTAACAACTCATCAACAAAGGTTGGGAACGATGGGGGTGGTTGGTTATGTATGTCTACCGATCGTGCATAATGCCAATGAAACAAGTGCGCGAGAAATTGACGGTACTCGGTATTGATGTAGGTTGCATTTGTGTTTCGAAACTTGTCCATGTAACACGACAAGAGGCGCGAGTAGGGGTTTCTCACAAACACAAACTTGAAGTAGGTCGGGTCGTTGATGAGTCGATGCACCTCATCCACGGAGTAGTCCGAGAGATATCGCAAGCCGGACAGGTTCGGGTTGTGCGCCTTGGCCAGGTCAGCATAGTCAGGAAAATGCTCAAACCTGCGAATGAGGTACTTCCAATTGCTGTTAGCGGCCTTGGGCACGGGACAAAACATGAGCGCATTACTCTCACTCACAATAACGCGACGCGCAAAGGGCGCGGCCAGAATGCGGCGCGCAGCGGCACGCGAGCGCAGCGACGACGACGACGACGACAGCGACACCGCGGGCAGCGCGGCGCGGAAGGCAACCCGCAACGCGGGCAATGCACCCAGCAGCGCCACAAGCGCAACTAGCGCGACAAGCGCAACGAGCGCAACGAGCGGCGACGACACGCAGAGCCGTACGCAGAGCCGTCGCCGCGCGGCCCTCGACGCCACCCATCGAGAAGAGCGCCCCAACGCGCGACGCGCCATGTTGGGCAGCGCAGCAGCTTCTCGCTCGCAAGCGAAAAACAAGAACACCGCGGGAAGCGTTTTGAATTTGAACGGTGAACAAAAGGGAGTAGCGTAATTACCAATCAATTGACGACGCAGGCTCGCAATTGGGGCGTGTAGGCGCGCGCGACGCACGCGTGCAGGCGTAGGCGTGGCTGGCAACTTGGAGAAACCAACTGTGGATAACAGTTAGGATACGTCCCCTGTGCAATGCGCGCCACGCGTGAATTGCGCGCGCTGTGCCACGCCGCGGCTCTGCGCCGCCCGCTCGCGGCGCGCGCTGCGACCGCGTCGTGTGCGCGTCCAGTCGTGTGAGCGCTCGCTCTGCCGTGCTAGCGCCTGCCCTTCGTGCATACATATGTACGTCATGTGCTATCGCCTTACTCTACTAGCAGCGTGTCTATGTGCTCCTGCTGTTTCTCGCGAGTTCATACTAAACGTGATTATGCATCTACACTAGTAGTAGTCACGCTGCACGACCTCGTTCATCGCCGTGTCCAACTCCCCTTGCTTCCTCGGTTCGTAGCGCCGCCCGTCTCCGACCGCCCCCAAAACTATTGCCCGCGCGCACCGCGCAAAAAGAAACACAACGCCCCCAACCAGCATCCAATTTATACATTCGTAATACTGTAGACCACTCCCCACACTAGCCATATCTACACCGTCCACATCCCTCCGCCAATATAATGACAACAGCAACAATCACTCCCTCTCTCTCACCCATCATTGCTTCTCACCACCTGCGTGTGAGGGACGCGAATGTACAGCGCCTCAACCACCGCGGGCCATTCCCTTTGGAACCGTTCCCGAATCTCGCTGCACAACGGAAAGTGCCCGTCCCGGCTCCCGTACATAGTAGAAACTCGTCTGAACGACACCGACGTTCTGATGTTGTCCTCCTCGCGAACTGTCACCAACACCTTCACCTTTCGATCCAACAGTCGAGCCCCACCGCCAAAGCGCGTCGCCCTCAGTTTCACAGTGCTGCTCTTCCCAATATCCTCTTCCGTGTAGCGAGACACCTTGCATGCCATGTCCCTTAAAATCGTCTCCAAAGTGGCCGCGCATTGACGCGCCGTCATGCTCGTACTAAAACCAATGTTTGGCGCGGCCGCCACGCGCACACTCTTCATGTTCTCAACCGATCCGCTTTCTTCCGACGCACTGCTGGCGCCCTCCGGCCGCATGGAGCCTGGCTCACACGACTCCGGGTCCAGAAGAATAATCATGGACGGGTCCTTGCTGTCCTCGCTATTAAGCGTCTGTTGGATCAACTCACTCTTTCTCAGAAAGCCGTCGCCACTGCGTATCACCGCTGTGAATGCCTTGCTCATGTTGGCGCTTTTACGCAGCCGACCTTTCGAGCTGCCAATGGCCTTGGTGATGTGTCGAATGGCTTCTTGCTCGTCAAAGTCATCCGTGGTGGCTTCCTTCATCAGAGGCGGCTTGTGGTTGCGATCGGGTTTCACAATGGGCGTGTCCAGGAAGCGCGGCTGTTCGGGCGCACGTCGGCTGTCCGAGCTGCTCTTGAGAGACGAGTGGCGGATGGTGGACGCACGCGGGTCCACGCTCTGATTCACTCGCCGATCCACAGTCTGATCCACGTCACAAGCAAGCAGTCCGGATGATGGCACGGTAGGCAGGGAACAAGAAGAGATGGAAAAGTCGCGACGACGTCTGCCGAACACGTCTTCCTCTGTGCCAGAGTGCGATCGGTCCGGCAAACGCTGGCCAATCTCAACGATATGATGCTCTTGTTCCAGTTCAAAGTCGGTGCAGGAATAGGAAAAGTTCCTCTTCCTCCAGCGAGCCTTTTCTCTCAAGTCGAAGGAGGATGCGAAGATGCGGCTCCAGCTGGTACTGTCCTCCGTGGGCGATCGGGAGAACAAAGCGGGACCGCCGCTGCTCCACAGCTTGTTGTCCGGGTCCTGAGCGGGGTCTGAGGCGCGGTGGCCAAGCGAGAGACTTCTCATTCGGTGGGCGCTAAGGCGGCGGAACATGTGCGGCTTGGGGAGCGACGACGTATCTGCCAAGGATTGCGACGGCGTGGCGGAAGACATGGGGTGGGGTGGAGAATTCGATTGGTTTGATGGGGTTGCAGAGACGTTATGACTCAAAGAAAAGGTGCGCAGCGAACGGGGAGAACGGGACGAATGCGGGGTGCGACGCGGCACGAACTTGAGGTGACGATGCGGGCGGGGCGGACGTCGCGGTAGTTGCGAAGTGTGTCGAATGGAAGACATACTTGGAAAGGAACGAGTGGAGTGCACATTGGGTTGCGCGGAGGCGGGCTCCGCGGGTGCGCAGGGGGGGTGCGGGGGTGGCGAGAGCGGCGAGAGCGGCGAGAGCTGCGGAAGCGGTGGGAGCGGTGAGAGCGGCGGGGGCGGCGGACGGGCTTCAGCAGGGTCGCGATGAAAGCTGAAGGCGCGCACAGCGCGCTCAATGGAGCTGCGCAACTTGTTGACAGGGGGAGGAGCCATGTGGAAGAAGCGGAGATCGCGGAATGGTCGCGAGGGGTAGGGCGCCAAGGGGTGGGAGGGCGAACTATGAAAACAGGGGGCGTGGAAAAGGCACGGGCGGTAGGCAGCAGTGGGGCAGTGGCGTGGAAAAGGGGGGGAGGAGGGGGCAGAGGCAGAGGCGAGAGACGACGGAAAGCAGCGTCTCGCGGCATGCGAGACGAAAGAGCGCCAACTCAAGCAGCCATTGGGCGAGCAAATGTGTGTGACGCGCGCGGCGTGTGTGACGCGCGTGGCGTGTGTGCGCGCAACCCGCGACGGCATACCGGTCATACAGCGCTGACGTGGGCGCCGCGGCACGCGTATCACGCCCCGTGACACGCGCGCTTCGCAGGCTACCCAGCGACTACCCGCGCCACGACGCAAATCGCGGCGTGCAGCTCTGTATGTTTCGCGTGTGGTGGCGCTTGTCAGTGTCCAATGTGCTGTGCACACGTGGCGATGTGAGCTGTAATTTGACGAGCGCATGCGCGCGCTGGCGCAGCGCGACGCCGTAGCCCTGGGCTACTTGTGCGCGTCACGATGGGCAGGTGTGCTCCTCGAGCGCGCTAAAAAAAGAGCGCTTGGACGATATTTGGCGCCTTTTCGCGCCGCCGAAGAGCCTTGCGCCTGTGTGCCTGTCTGGCGTCAGACCGCCCGCCCACGATTCTGCGCGCCCCCCCTCTCACGCCACCTCCGGCGCACCTCCGCTATTTGTCGCTGTTCTTCCCGGTTGGCGTTAGTACTGCTGCGTCTGATAGAGTTCACCTCCGCCGCCTATCAAGTTGTTGCAGTAATGACACATATCAACCTCACACCTCCCCCCAACGTCACGTGAGGCCCGATTCGCGGCGTAGTTCCCCCCCCCCCCCCCCCCCCCCCCCTCCACTGCCCTTTCCTTTTGTACTGCAAACTGCGGAGAATTGTTTCAAAGCATACTTTCTGTACGTGGTGCGCTCGCGCCTATCACCTTGCATGGCGGTCGCCGGGAGCTCCTCGCGGAGCCTCGAGCGCCAACACGCTGGGGAGAATGACTCCATGGCCGTCTGGCTCTGTACACGGAGGGCGGAGCTTACATGGAGGGAACCGAGCCCCCCTTGCGTCACTACGCCACACACTTTCTCCACATCCCCGTTGCCTTTGCTTATATCCCCTTGCCTCCTATTGTGCACCAGCTTGAGCTTGCCCAACTTCATCCAAGCTTCCAGCTCTGCCAATTGCAACCCATTGTGCACACACCCTCCCAAACTATGCCTCCACTCGCCCAGTAGCACCCCCCCGCCCACCCATCCTTTCGTCGTCATCACCGACAAAAGGAAACCACTCCACGTCGCTGCAGAAGCTGCCTGCCCCACCAATCCTCATACCACAACACATCTTTGACATCTCATCCACCCACTCATGCGCATGCCCACTTCATAAAAAGTGACACCCCACACCCACTCCCTTGCCCAATTCACTCCCCCGCGTCATCACATCATCTCCGCAAAATCTTCCTCGACATCGTTACACGCACCAACCACATGCCACGACTCGCTGCACCGCATCTCACTTCAGCTGTATCCCCGCAAGCTAAACATTCACAACTTCTCTCCGTGCTCACCGAAATCCAACTCTGCAATAGCCTTTACATTTGGGGCCTTTACACGCCTTTTTTTAACTTCCAGCCCCAGGCCAATAATTGCAACCAGCGTCCCCACTAGACCAGCAACGATTCCGCTGATCTCCAAACCACTCAGGCCGCCTGATTGGTCTTTTCCTTCATCTTTTGATTCCGACCCACCAGACTCTGTTGCATTTGTTGTATTCAAGTCACTGTTTGATGTCGCATTCGACATCGCAGTGGGCGGCATCTCACCAAGCGATGCCGTAATAGACGGTGTTGCTGTCGACGACGCCTCATCAATCTGGTTGTCGTTGTCACTAAAGCTACTGCCTGTGCCTGTCGAGCTGCCCCCAATTTCTTCTTCTTTTGAACATCCGCTCAAAGCACTATCGGCTTTTCCAACTGAATCGGGCCACACAGCCCCAAAATGATCTTGGCAATTTGCATGTTGCATCGAATTTTGCATAAAAGTACTCGGGGACACGCATTGAAAGCCGATCCGGCATCGCCCCGCTGAACAGCGTTCGCAATTTTCAGTAGAAACAATCTCCACTGAAGATCCCGGGGAAAAATTGCTTTTTCCCCGCATTTCCAGCAATTGTTCTTCATTCAAAGAACAGCAGCTCCGAGCCGACGCCTTCGGCGCAGTGAAATCGGAACGACAACTTTTCCACATAAAATCTTCCTTACCAATGGAATCTGGCCATGAATAATCGAAAGAGTCCTTACAACCAGCTTGGTGATGTGAAAAGCTGAGGAACTGGGAGGGGCAGATGCAGGCCATTTCCACTCGACATTTCCCTGGTGCACACTTTTGACATTTTGCAGCCAAGATGTCAATAGAAGGGAATTGCGACGTGCAGTCGTTGCTAGCACCATTAAGTTCCTCAAGCTCTTCCTTTTGCAGTTCGCAGCAACTCACATCAGAATAAGGGGAGACTTCGGAACTTTTGGCACATCTGAACCACACCGAAGCCATTAAAGCTATAAGCAGTAGATGCGATACTGTGCGTCGTCTGCGATGACCCATTTTCCTGTGAAGCAATGAATCTCCCAACAAATATCGCTCCATATCGCGCTTTCCTCCTCTATTTCTCGTTCGCTGTAACGAAGAAATACTTCCGTTGACGAGGAAGCACTCCGTCTGCCGCAAAAGCATTCTCTTTTGCGAGTTGCAATCAGCCTTTGAGAACGACATGGATTGGCTTGGTTGCGACCGCAAACCCACGGCTTGGTCGAACTTTCGCTCTCACCCATCGGTCTCGTATCTCTCCCTTATAATGATTGTCATCAGTATGAGGGGGGGCCCCTTCGCGCCAAGTCTTCCTACACGTCTGACCCGTGGCACGCAAACCCACTCCCACCCAATAATTATCGAGTGCACTTTGCTACAGTGCCGTGCGCCGCCCAAGTGCCGACCAATCATTGGTCGTATTACGTTACACATCCGACCCTCAGGCTCCAAAACAGATATATGGTACACTGATGATGAACCGGGTCAGACAACTCGGCTCTTGACCCTAACCACAAAAAAAACCTCCAAATTTCAGGCATGGGCCACAGCACTCTATGATATGACAAGAGACTGAGTGCTGTGACTGCCCTGGGACCTAGGCAAGGCCGAGCTCGTGTGCAGGCCGCCATCGTAGTAACCCACTGAGTACCACGGATCTGGGAAAAGTCAGGTGCTGCGTGGTACACTGATCGTTTGACAACGATTCATTCAGAAAGTATTGAGAGTTTCCCAGACCTTATACCAGCAGACCTTTCTATGCATGGTCTGGGGCGGCCGCCGTGTCGTACTTCTGGGGATCTGGAAAGCGCTTGCTCCACTGCGTGTCAAGGAGTATTGCCGTGAGTAATATCAAACCCATCCCAACAACCGGACGCGGTTTAAACAGCATACGGCTTGAAAACCGGCTTGGCACACTTCGTCCGTCACTTTTCAACAGAAGTTTGTCGAGAGTCCCTGTGCTGCGCATGAGTTGCATTGGGTAATCTAGAAGTCTTGCAGCTTTTTCTTTAATTAAGACAGATGCATGCAACCAGCCCCGGTGGGTGCAAAGCAACAAACTGCAACCAAAGATCAAACATTTTTCTTCACACGGTTTCGTTGTGTTTGTTTTTTATATTACATAATCTTTTTCGTAGATTCGAAGAGCTAGCACAAGCTCAAAATAAAATGAATAAAGAAGAAAAAGAGAGACAAAACTATGGAGGCGTGAGATAGAGACGAAGAAGAAGAAGTTCTGGAGAAAACAGAGGCGCGAAAATCGCAGGAGTGGAAGGACCCGAAAGAGTAACGGTTACTGTCGAAGATGATGAAGTACAAGTAAACGAAACCGGTCAGCATGTGCAAGATCCAGTAGTCGTCGCAGATTTGAACGAAGATGAAATAATTACAGCTCCAATCATCGGTGGATCACTTCCAAGTACCACGAAAACCACTGAAAACCATCCTCGGGCTAATTTCGAAGAAGAGATGCCTGCTCCGATGGAAGTTGAAGAAGATGAAATCACTCCAGCTCCCGCACCATCCACTGAGTCAGAGCTTCAGCAGGTTCCTACTTTTGCTATTCATTCAGAAGAACAAAAATCGCTCCAAGAGCTTGATTCGACCGTCATGCTGTTTGCCGGACGTCCAGATCGTGGATTTTATCGCGTTTACTACGCATGGGATTCCGATGCTGCTCAAGCATGGATTGATCCAGCCACTCGTGCAAACATTCCTGAGTTTGAGACGTTGTCCACCGTAGGAACCCGCAGATGCAGAAGATGCGGTGCGTTTTCACACACCTATGGTTCGTGACCATACGAAGACTCGACGTTACGAATTCATAGTTGCAAGTGGTGTGGGTGTGTGCTTTTAGGAAAAGAGGTACATGGAGTCTGTTGTGGCATGAAACGAAATTCAAGATGGGGGGTCACATTTCGTAGACGCCATACTAATGAAGAAATACGAAGCATATACCGTTGAAGAGCATTCCACTCGAACTCCTTAAACTTGAATACGCTTTTTGCCACCACTCAAGCGTTTATGGACATGTCCTATGTCACAGGATGTGGCCCTTCGTTTCTCAGACTAGAAGGAACTGCAGCACTCGCTCTCCCGGCACACAGACAGAGCAGCACGTGGTATAGTTTTCTTTGGGGCGCAGGGCCTCCTTCTCTCGATCCTGCTCACTATACACGAGCAAACCTGCGAGCGTTTATCCAAGACATCAACGTGAAACACATGGTTCCGAGACTTTACGAGGTGATTCAGCCCAAACCTGATGTGGTGCGAGAGCGGCATCGAGCGATGCTGACAACGGAGCAAATGCAGGCACAAGAAGAAAATACGGTTGACGTAAGCTCGCAAGCTGCGAACGAGGGAGTGATAGTGCGCGGATATGAGGGCACCAGAACTGCAACAGTGTCTGGTGACAATGTAGGTGCAGGTCCGATGTCCGAAGATGCTTTTGGAGCTAGACCATCCATGATGAGAACCTTCGTAGTCGATCCAGGCAGTCTGTACCATGTCGAGGCCCAGGTGCCTCAGTTGACTGAGGGCACAGTTACGGAAGAACACGCAGCTATCACAGGCGACACGGAGCAAGCAGGGGCTGCAGTAAACTCAAACAGCAACCCCCGAGTGCGGTATAAATTGCTGAAACCGTCTTCTATGCTAGCAGAGAGAGGTACATTTCCCCTTCTGTACCCGTATGGCGACGAGCATAAACCGTTTGACCTGCGTTTGTATCTGCAAGCACGAAATGGTACGCAAGAAAGCTTAGGGCTCGGTTTCGATCAGTGGAATCTTCAGAAGCTTACTTGGGCACAAAATGCAAAGCGTCGACTGTATTCAGATAACTTTTTGCTTAATAGTGGTCCATTAATGCAAATGTGGTTGCTTCGCGCACAAACGAACATTGAAGACATGCGACTTCAATACCTAGAACGGCAGCAGCAAGCACGCATAGTTCAAGAGACGGAAATCGTTCAAGCGAAAAATCAATCGACTGGCGGAATGACTGACGCGCAATTCAGGCTTATGGGACGCATTTTGCTTCCTGTTGACTTAGTGAACTCTTCTAAGTACTGGAAAAGTAAACGACAGGATGTGCAAGCGATTGTGGCAAGAAAAGGACCCCCTTCGCTATTCATCACTGTCACAATGAACGTATGGCGAGCGGATGTGAAGCGTTTAGGCATGGATACGACTCATCGGAGTGCTTTCACAGCACCAGCTAATCGTCCACGCCCGTTTGACCGCCCAGATTTGATTGCCCGAGTTTACAACCAGTACATCAACGATATTGTGCAAGACCTCGAAAAGAATTCAGAACAGTTATTTGGGTCCAAGTGCTTGGGACTTGCAGCAAAGCTGGAGTTTCAAGAACGAAACGTACCGCACCATCACATCCTGCTATGGTTAGAAGGAGGTGTAATAGAAGACGTAGATGCCATTGACAGTCTGATTCGAGCCGAAGTACCAAGTCCAGGGGAAGATGACGAACTGCGCGCCCTCGTTTTATCAATGCACCGCCACCGCCACTCTTCATATTGTCGTAATCGTGCAGGTCGTTGCCGATTTGGGTACGATAGCACAATGATTGTCCAAGAAACATACATCGAAGAAGGAACAAACCGTGTTGTTTACCGAAGAAGAAATGAAGAAGATCTCAAAATCGTGCCATACAATCCTACACTCACTAAGAAGTACCGCTCACACATCAATGTAGAGCGCACGCAGGGTGGAGGAGCGGTAGCGTACCTCATGAAGTATGCTTTTAAGCAGCCCAAAGCACAAGAAGTTGCTCTGAATGTTAGCAACCAGAATGAATCGGGTACAGATACCCAACAACCAGCTGTGGTGCAGAATGAAATCCGTGCCTACATGCGGGCACGTGTGGTGGGTGCCGTGAATGCTGCTTGGTGAATCTTTGAGTTTTGTCACGTCTTCATTCTGCTCACTGTGGAGCGACTTGCAATACATTTGGAGGGAGAGAGAACTTTTGTTCTTCGCAGCCCTAATGACATTCACACGGCTTCACAGCCATCAACACTGGAACGGTACTTTCAGAGACCCGAGACATATGCCAGTCTTGATTACCTCTCCTACTATGACAAGGTGCGCCTGTATCGAACCCTCCCAACTAGTGTACACAATCAGTTTGATGGAGACAGTACTCAAGTGCCGAGAGACGATTGTGATCCGTCGATGTATGTCGTGGAGAGGTCAGAAGAGAATCAGTGCGTCGCCAGAATTCGAGCCGTCGTTCCTGCCGAAATAGAGCTTTTTTCACTGCGTTTATTACTTATGAATTGCGCCTCAAGTTCTTACGAAGATGCGAGGACCATTGACGGACAGCAGCTTTCCACATTTCGGGAAGCAGCGATCGCAAGCGGGCTGCTCAGTGACGGTACCGAGTTTGCCATTGCGTTTGAAGAGGCAGTTCAAATATACAGCACTTCATCTGAACTGCGGCGGTTGGTAGTTACGCTGTATCAGCAAGGCGCAGATGCAGAGAAAATGGTTGTTGATCACTGGGATGCGCTGTGCAGCGATATTCACGCCGGGGATGAACAACAGCGAAAGCTGGAATTGTATCGACGAATTATTAGCATATCTGACCACCATGGAGGTCGTTTGCTCCGTGAGCATAGCTTCTTTGTTCAATATATCCAGCAAAATGAGGAACAAACTGAGACTGATCGTGCAGTAGTCACTCGCCAATTAAGAGTGGTGCGAAATGCAAGCACACTGCAATCCAGGTATAATACATTGAAACCAACACAAAAACACGTCCTGGATACGATTGTGAATGCTTTAGAACTCCGACAGCAATCCGATCAAGATCGTCTGACGACTCCTGGAAACGTTTTCTTTATACAAGGATCTGCAGGCACTGGAAAGACGTATATGTTGAATTTGTTGCGGGACATATGTGAATTAAAAGGAATGCTAGTTGAATTGACAGCTACAACGGGAATCGCTGCATCCCTTTACGAGGGAGGTCGCACATTGCACAGTCTGCTTGGTTTGGGGGTGGGAGATAAAGACAGTACTACTACACAACTTTCATTGTTGTCCAAGTACGGTCCCCGGTTTCAACGAGCGGAACTTTGGCGCAATCTACAGCTACTCGTACTTGACGAGGTTTCGATGCTCTCCAGAAGGTTGTTAGAGCTCATGGACGTGCTACTCAAAGACTTGCGAAGTTCTCAACCACAAACGCAACCGCCATGTTTCGGTGGACTGTCTATAGTGTTCGCCGGCGACTACTCACAGTTGCTTCCTGTTGTGCCTCAGTCGTACATGGAGCCTGAGGCGGGTGGGAACGTTGGAAGAGTGTATACAAACATTTTGAATCAGCTGCCATGGAAAAGCAATCTCTGGACAGATTCCTCTGTGCAAGTTCTTTATCTCACAGAACAAGTTCGCCAAGAAGATGATCCGGGGTTTGCGGCTTTTTTGCGTGCCGTTGCGCGCAACACCATCTCGAGTACTATACCACCTCCACTGCAGTCTACTGGAGTGATGAAAACCGCATATAAGTTTGTGTGGAAGTGGGTCACGACGCGGCGCAAAGAAGATGTAGATCTCAGCAAAATGATAATTGCGTCCACAAATCATTTGGTGGATGAACACAATACTGCTGACCTGAATCTTTTTCCGGGTGAGCAAATCACTTTGCACTCCGCAACTACAGTACAGCCACTTCGAGCGCAGACTGCCGAGTCGGATATTTCGGACACTATTGTGCCTGAGTTTGCCTATGAATATGCTCCTACTGGTATCCCTCCACACAACCTGTGCCTCAAAATTGGTGTTCCTGTGATGGTTATTCGAAACGTTCTGCATCCAGTGTTGGTAAATGGAAAAATGTTTGTCGTAGTTCGTGTGGATCAGTTTACGATGCATGTGGCAAGGTTCAACGAAAACGGTCAAGTAATCGAGTCACAAGTGCTGCATCGCATGGATTTTGAGTTTTCCTTTGCAGACATTCTTATGATTCGAAGACAGTTCCCCATTCGACTTGCATTTGCAGCAACAGTTCACAAAGGACAGGGCAAAACTCTGAACGGTTTAGTTGTTGATGTGCGATCAAATTTCTTCTGTGCAGGTCAGCTGTATGTGGCGCTGTCACGAGTGCGAAGGAACGAGCATGTGTTGTTACTGCACGACTCTAGCCTTACGCCTGACAATCCACAGACGATACATCCGATGCCAGTTCCACTAATCAATCCAGTGCTTCCTGAGGCTATAGAGTTTTGAAATCCTCATCCCACTACGTAGATATGCATCAGTGCTCAAACACTCAGCCAAAAAAAATGTTATGCTTTTCTTTTTGTTTGCGTGTAAACTTGTTTTGATCTTAAAACTTTTTCCCATTCCGGATTAGAGACGCACGGAGCCATAAAAAGCCAAATCACCAAGATAGTTTGAAGCCAATGCATTCTCGTGCTATAAAGAGATATCCGGCGCCACTGTGCGTGCCGCAGCCGCTGCTAAGGCGCGCAGCGCCGCTAGCGGCCGTCAAGTTGCAAAGTCCGTCACTTGAAATCTACACTGCAAGTTATAGTATTGGCGGCAGTTCAAACGGATATATGTGCGTGCCGCGGCCGCTGCTAAGGTGCGCCGCGCCGCTAGCGGCAGTCAAGTTGCTAAGTCCGTGCCTGTACGTCGACACTGCAAGTTACAGTTTCGGAGGCAGTTTGAACGGCATAATATGCTACAACTGCCCCATTGCTTTTAAAATAAAATGTCCTTAACCAAGCTCACCATACATTTCAGAGCTCGTTTCACTATATATCTTTAATATATCGTGCACCAGCTAATGCTAAACGGCACAGCGCTCCTTGTAGCCGATAACCTGCTATGATCCATCACTGTATGTCGACACTGTCAATAATAGAATCTTCAGCAAGTTTGGCCTTATATCTCTGCAAAAGGCTACGCTTAGAGCTACAAACGCTACTAAAAGCTCAAGCATAGTATAATAAGCTTCATAGAAACGAAATAGTCGAGCAGAACGACCGCGGCGCGCAGCGCCGCCTGCGGCCGAAGGCCGCTTTCTCTTGTACAATATGTATAATCATTACCCACACGTTTGGAATTGTTGTACACTTCGTCTTGTCAAAAACCTGATTGGGAATTTTCCGAGGGACATTCAGTAGAGAGAAAAAAACAAAACATCCAGAGGCCGAAAGGGCCGGTCTATACTTGTAAGAGATAAGTTGAAAATCGAGTTCGAACTGCCCACTGTGACGCAATGTGACACGCGCACACTGGGTGCAAATATCAGTGCCAATCACCGGGCCACTTCACAGTGGCAGGCCGACACAAGCACCCGTTTGGGTGTACAAATAAATGAGCGACGGCGGCGGTGCCTCGCCGGGAACGGGGGCAGGGCAACAGAGGACCGATCTTCACGCTACATGGTAGCATCGCCCTGGGGAAAACGCTTCTCCCAGGGCGCGCGCATCCCCAGCTCTCTCTCCCGCACATATTCCCTCGAATTCTTCCTTTTGCGCCTTATCCCAACCGCAGCCTTGCACAAATTCGACCCTTCAGCGCTTCCTGGGGCTGCAACGCGCGAACGCGTTCCCGTTTGCATTCAACCGCTGCAGAAGTTTGCCCTTCGATTCGGAACTGAACTTGGTACCTTTCTTTCTCATCATTGACAACGTACATCACTTCGGCTCAAGGCTGTAATGCTTCGTTACTTGCTCATAATCAACGGGCCGAAACAAACTACTGCCTACGACGAACTTCAACCCTGAGGCCGTCGACCGAAAATAATTCGCTTTCAATTTGAAGAGTTGGTGCAATTACGCAATATATCTTCATCACAGTTTTTAACCACGGTGGACTTCCTGTATCTTTGAAGTTGAAGTCCCGTGCAGGTCTTTGCCTACTCAAGGGGTTAGCTGCCAAAAACCGGGGACCTCTGGCTACGGTATTGAGCTTAACTACCTAGTGTTGGTTAAGGCGCCCACGTTAGAACACTGCTCCCCCTGTAGTGGACATGTGAAGAAGAAGATTAAAAAGTAGAAGAAGAAAAAAGAGAGAAGCTAAGAAGTATGTAACCTACGAAGAACGAAGAACGTCGGAGGTTCCAAAGACTTACGGGACCTCACGACAATTACACATCGCGTATCTACGTCCACGATCTTATGCATGCTGACACAACTTCGAATGTATCGTATGAAGATCGCCTTGCCGAAAGTGCAAGTCAAGAAGCACGACGAAGGTGGGATGAGCACGATCGCAAAGCTCGGTCCACAATCGAACAAAATCTCGGACTGGAACCAACCGTAACAGTAAGCTCCATTCTTGAACAGGCTTCGTCTATCACAAGAGAGGTATGGCAGAAGTTGGAGAGCACGTACCAGAAGGAAAATCTTCAGTCCAAGATGAACCTTCGTCAACGATTATCAACCATCGTATTCAATGACAAGGATGACTTCACCAAACATATCACGAAAATGGAAAAGACATTCCTCGAGCTGGCACGACTGAACGATCCTATCCTCGACACGGAAAAGACTGCTGTGCTTCTACGATCTCTGCCCGCCTCACTCATGGC